>JAJJHQ010012325.1:513410-567801 GCA_021223825.1 Drosophila ironensis
CCGCGAGTGGATCGCCGGGCGGCTCCCTTGCGAGCCTTGGCCGGCAGTGCCTCGTAAACGTGCAGCATGGAGCACCCGGCCTTGAACTTGCCGCACAGACTCAGGGCGTCCTCCTTGGCATGGCTGGTGGCCACCGAGAGCTGACTGCCGCTGAGCAGGCCCCCGCCCATGGTCAGCGTCTGCTCCGGACTGGTGTTCTGCGAGGAGCCGCTGGTGGTGGTGCTGGCTGCCCCAACGCCACTGCTGCTGGTGGTGCTGGTGGAGTGGACGGAAATGGGGTCGCAGCCGCTGCCGCTGCTGCTGCTGTTTCCATTGTTGCCCGGATCGTTGAGGAGGAGGCCCAGGCGGGCATGCAGCTGGTCCTTCTGCAACTTCTCGTTCAGCAGCGAGTGGTCGAGGGTGTCGCTACCTAAAGATAGGAGGTGGAAACACAAGGATTAGAGCTGGATTCTTAATCAGGAGATCATAAAACTTGGAACCAAGAAGAACCATAAAAACTCCTAAAAACGGACAACTAAAAACTGGTATACAATTATGTTAAAAAAATAACATGCACCATTATAATAAAAATATGAATTTAGGATCAAACGATCGAGTTAATGAGATGCAATCAATGGAAATGGGCATGCAAAGTGGACTGATCCGTGCCTGCTAGTTGGTTTAGGCCCGCCTCACTGGAGTTGGACGAGTTGACGCTCCACAGGGACTTGATCTTCCCGAAGACCAGGGAGGACAGGTGGCCGGCGTAGACAGAAGTTCCCGCCAGGCTGAGCCTGTTCAGGCGGTTCTCGCTGCTGGCTCCGTGTTGCGCGGAGGTGGTCTTCAGGTTGTGATTGCTCACGCTCTTGCGCCGGCGTCGGGTGACCGCCGAGTCGGAGCAGGTGGAGGTGTTCAGGGCATTCGATTCCTTTCCCGCAGTCTGCTGTTCATGGTGCTGGTCGTTCTGGTGGTGATCTGATGATGGATGCTGGGTGAGATTTCTTTTCGACGATGTGTAATGCAGGCAATGGGTTGCAGTTTCTATCTCGTACTCGCAATCAACTTGGTAATTTCTAAGCCAACTGATGCGATGTCGTGGTTTCTTAAGCTACTATTTTAATATCAATTGTCTCCTAACTGCATAAAATATAAATCATAAACCTTTTTTAAATTTTATATAAAAAACCCTTGAAAATTTATTGGGAACAAGGTTTTTTGAATGATACCTACTTGTTTCTTTCAAGAGACCCCCTTAAAAAGCGACCTTTGTTATTAAAAATTTAGTTAATTTCAGCCCCTTCACCATAAAAAAAATAATTAAAACTAAAACCCAAACACTTAAATATCTTCATCAAAGAAGAGAGTGTTGAACCCGACACCTTTGGCCCCGTTCTGAACTCACCGCCGGATAGGATCGATGCTGTGTCAATGGGACAGCCTCCGTTGGAGGCAGTGCGTCGATGTCCGCCGCCAACGCCTCCGCTTCCACCGCCTCCAATGCTGCTGGCTCCGGTGAGGGCGCTGCGAAGATTCTTGTGGTTGAAGAACCGCCTTCGCGTGGGCGGCGTGGCAAAGGCCGGTGGTGCGGCACTCAGTTCGCTGTAGGCCACCGCATGGATGTTGTGGCTCAGGCTGCTGCTCCGGCTGTGGTTGCTGTGGTGCAAGTTGCTGATGCTGTTCCCATTGCCGTTGTTGTTGTTGTTGTTGCCGACCATGAACTGCTTGACAGCGGAGGCTCCGCCATTCTGGTGATGGTGCACATCGACGGTGACGGTTTGCGTGGTGTTGGCATTGCCATTGCCATTGGTTGAGGCCGCCGCCCGGGGCAGTTTTCCATTGCTGGCATAGCGATGGTGGTGGTGGTAGTCCGGCGACTGCGACTCCTGGCGATGCTGCTGCAAACGAGGCAAACGTTGGAAGGTGAGAACGAGGAGGCTTCACAGAGTTATCAATGATGAAAGTCACCGAAGTTTGTACCCAAAGTTTGGCCCCAAAGGAAAGGCGTTGCTCATCGATTGGTTACATGTGAGTGCGCTGCAGGGAGTGGGCCGCGGCCACCATTTTCCAAAGCCGATGAAAGCGTTCAAATCCCCGTGGATTTAGAGCGCTCATCAAGCCAACAAGGTGGTGTCCCGCGGCTTCAAGCTGAGCCCACTTAGTTGCAGCCCTAATCCCAAAATGTGGCAGGCTTATCATATGGGCTTTACCTACCCAAACCCGAACGAATTATCTGGAAAGGATCGTGCTCTTTTGTGGGTTTCTAGGTACACACTTGAAAAAACATCAAGCTCTTGTATAACAGAAATCATATAAGAAATTGTTTTCTGGGACTACAAATTTCTTTAAAAATTCCTCATAACTTTGGGTGGAGTTACTTTTCGAGTGGATGCATCTCTTATCTGCGGAACAGCCTGTCCAAACTGCGTTGGCAGTTGACTGTTGTCCTCCAGACTTTCGGGGACTCGGCTGGAACCAATTTCATTCACATGCACTCCCCGATCTGGAGTCCGAGTCTGGAGCCTGGCTCTTAGTCATCGCCTAGTGCTCGCCTCCTCGATATCGGGGGTACGTTCGTCTTAATGAACTGCAAATCATTTTGTGTCTGCGTTGGCTTTGCCTTCCCCTGTATGTGCCCCCCTCAGAGTGCACAAAATGTTATTTATACATATTTTTTGGTGGGCCGAGACTGGACATGGCACAGAAAAGAGGTCCGAAACGTGATTGCCGGGGCCAGAAGCCGAAGCCAAAGCCCAGACGGAATCAGAACCAGAAACCGAACCTGAGAACCCGTTTCTGGGGTTCTGTGTGGGATAATAAGATGAAATTGGTTGGTTTCGCCAGACGGAGTCCATTAATTGACGGCCAGGAGGCAGGCAGGTGGCTGGGTCCCGGGGAGGTGGAGCTTTGGACTTTGGAGCCAGTCAAAAGGACTGTTAGGAAATTAATTGAGCCCCTTGTCGCTGGGATCTGCCTTCGATATCTTCGATTATCGTTCTAAAGAGTTGTTGAAATTATTGAAGGGTCCCACGAAGGGTGTTTGTGATTTGAGCTTTTCAATTTGGGCCAGCTTGATGATTATGTTTGAGCCAAACAGCCCCCCCGACAGGTTGGACTCCCGGCTCGTATACGAGCAGGTCTTGCTCCAGCGGATGTCTGGGTTCTGGATTGCCAGTCACGACCACGATTCGCCCACTTCCGCTGGAGGATGTCTGCCTGAGCCAGTCTGCCCACAAACTGTCAACTGTCTGCCAACTTCCTCCACTTAACTTGCAGAAAAAAGAGTTTTAATTCTACTAAAACAATGTAGGAAAAACTGTATCAAGTACTCGTAGTAGGAAACTAAATATCTAGCTCTCGTTATGATCTAATATGATTTAAAAGATCCAGAGTAAACGTTTTAATTCTGCTAAATAATGTAGGAAAAACTCTATCCAGCAGTTGAGAACTAAATCGTCTAGCACTCTTTATGATCTATAAAAACCAAGTTTATAAAATAATTGTAGTGTTTCTATATAATAAAGTAATAGCTTAACAGTTACGATGTGCAACTGGGTTAAGTTAGTTAAACAACATATGGTAAATGTGCATTGCACTCGGCCTTGCTTGACTCCAATGAACTTCTTCGGGGTCTTCGACTTAACTACCATTTGGATCTGCAATCTGCGAGATGCTGGGATTAGCCGGCGGAATGCCATCAAGCCGATCTCCTATCCATCTCCATCTGCGGATCAATGCGTCCGTGGGCCGGGCTCCACCTCTACCTGGTCGTAATTAAGCTGCGGTTCGCTTTGGTCCGTTTCGTCGCACTCAAAAACGAAACATAAAGACCCCATCGGATCCGAGCCAAGACTAGCCCCTGCTCCTCCATCGCTATCGATCACCGATAGTGCCGGGCCAGTGGAAAGGCTTTCTTTGGTGCCGGAGTTTAAACTAGTTCGCAGTCGGCTTCCCGCGGTGGCGTTTTAATTGCCACCATCACTTTGATTAAGTTGTAGCCGGTACACGAGTCTTGTGCTTCGGAAAATAATTAACAAATTATGCCTGCCATACATGGGGCCGTGGAAAATTTGAAAATTGAAAAAACCTCGCATCTGAAAAGGTGATTTTCACTTTTCCCCGCTTGGCAATTTGTCGCTGCCTCGAGTCGGGCTACCGTACATAAAAAAGCAATAAAATTTGCACTCTTGGTGGTGGGGAGATGATCAAAGACACAAAGCTGAAAACAGGACGCAGCTTAAATGTGTAATTTGTTAAGGAGCACACACAGGTCTTTGGCCGTAACATCATCATCAGCGGTACACTCAAGATATTAATCATTTTTACAAGCCACTCAATGTTCTTCTTGTCTAAAACCATGTTATTCTAGTCCCGAAAAGCCCTTTAAATTTAATTTAACTCGCTCACGACATCACCCGAACCCATTTTTGCGAAACCAATTTAAATGTTTGGCAAATTATAATCGTGAGAACACACCAACCGGCTTGCAACAGAAACAAATCATTTTTTTGGTGACTTACGAGCAAAAACTGTCAACCGTTTGCTTGAACTTTGGCCGCTCCCTCGTCGGTGGAAATATAAACAAATGAGCCGAGCACAACGGGCCAATTGACCAGAAACTATATCGGGCATAAAACTGCAGAAATCCGAACCGGATCGGAGCGCAGCAGAACGGAATGGAGCCCGGGGGGGAGGCCTGCTGTATATTTATATATCGTAGGTATATTGGAGGCGCAGGTGTAATAATGCCAGCTGCCACAGAGCCGCTGTAATTGTAATATGACAAACCCGCATTAATTTGCTCGCAAAAACTGAAACGAAACCGAAACTAAGACCGAGCCGGCCAGACGCAGGCAATGCAATTACTGCCCCGCCATTTAATGACCGAGTCCACCGAGCTGGCAACAAGATTAATGGTTCATTCAAGAATTCGATTTTCGGCCACAACAGCAGCAGCAGCAGCAGCAACAGCAGCAGCAACAACAACAGCAGGTTCATATCAAAGCGTTGTCTGTGGAGCCTTTTTTTTAAATTATGAAAAATAAAATATACATCTCATGTTTGGCTGCGGGGCGTTTGCCAGAACAACACCGACAACATTCGGCGGCAACAACTGCGTCACAGATTTTGGCGGTCCCAGACATTGTGACACCAGCAACTTGCAACTTGCAACCAAAGCAGCAGCGACGGCGGCCAAACGGCAACTCAACTCGTTTTGGCCATTTCCATTAGGGTGTGGGCCCGGCCAACTGGCTGGCTGGTTAAATCAAATGATATTTCAACAACATTTGCTTGTGTTGAAAAATAATTGTTTAAATGTCATAAAATAAACAACACGGCCCAGCGGAGGGTCAGCGCAAGTGTGTGGTGTGGGGTGTGGGGCGCAGAAAAGCGCATTCGTAAAGCGGGTAATTGAATCAACTGAGATTGGTTTCATTGGCGGATAAGAGTTTAAAGAGCATAAAAATCCTTTATTTTAATTAATGCATATAAAAAACAATTCAAAGTTGCAGCCATTTCTTGGCAATCCATTCATTTTCTCGACCCAAAAATGCGGGTAATTGAATAATTTGAGATTGGTTACATTGGCGGATAAAAGTTNTTGTTTAAATGTCATAAAATAAACAACACGGCCCAGCGGAGGGTCAGCGCAAATGTGGGGTGTGGGGCGCAGAAAAGCGCATTCGTAAAGCGGGTAATTGAATCAACTGAGATTGGTTTTATTGGCGGATAAGAGTTTAAAGAGCTTAAAAATCCTTTATGTTAATTAATGCATATAAAAAACAATTCAAAGTTGCAGCCATTTCTTGGCAATCCATTCATTTTCTCGACCCAAAAATGCGGGTAATTGAATAATTTGAGATTGGTTACATTGGCGGATAAAAGTTTAAAGATCTTGGATATCCTTTATTTTTAGCAATGCATGGAAATTACATGTAAAAGTTTCAACAATGTTTTGGCAACCTATTAAAGATCTCGACCCAAAAACGCTTTGTAAACATAGCAAAGAAAATAACATTCGTTATTAAATCAAGTGAGATTGGTTGCATATCTCTTATTTAAACAAATGCATATAAATAAGAATTCATCATTGCAAAAATATCATGGAAACCTACTCATGTTCTCGACCCAAAAACGCTTTGTAAACATAGCAATAAATATTAGACAAATAAATAAGAATATCATTAGCACAACTCCCATAAACCTTGAAACAATTACAAGACTCCGCTCGGTATTATTCATCCATGACAAATGTCTGTGATCACGAATCGCTTGCCAGTATGAATGCATACGAGTATGAATGAATATGTTCAAGTATCATTTTAGTTTGCATCATTAGCAATCCGCATGCAAAGGCTTTTGTGCGATTTTAAACGCGCTGGCATTTCAAAAGCCGCCACTAAAATCGCCCACTTTGCATTCGACGGCTCCTAATGGAAATGGTCGCGCTCGTTGGCGTTACCAAAATTGCCCACAAAAGCGTTGGAAGCCCAGCGCAACTACTGCCAATGTCTCGAGTTGCCTTTTGGGAGCATTTGGGTGGCTAATGCATGCGCACTCCAGCGATTCCGATTGCCAAATCTTCTGGCCCGGCACTATTAAAACATATTTCTTGTATTGTAATCACGCCAGAATGCTGGCCCGGTCGGAGGTGTTGACGCAAATGGGCTTTGCTTGTCCGATGCTCGAGCGGAGTGGAGTGCAGCGAGATCCGAGCTTGGGCAAACAACTTAATGCAAAGCTATTCCGCCACTCAGCCTGTTTAATTAAGATTTTGCCTAAAATTGTTTGCCTTGCATACGAAATTTGATTATGAAGAGCCAACCGGTAGCCAGCGAATATGAATATCTTTCTCGGGCATTGGGCATTGCATTGCCCAACCATTAACAAGGGGCCACAGAAATTAATCAGTTGAATAAACAAATCAAAGGCTGAAAGCCAGCGGAAAACTTCGACAATTGCCGCCGAATTGAGTGAGAAATTAAAGACTGCAACGCTACATGACCATAATTAATTGACAAGCTGGTGGGATTGCGGTTTACCACAGGCAATATAAATCAAAGCTGCTGCTCGCCAGGAAAACTCACGCAGAGCGGTGAGAAAAATTAATGCACTTACTTAACGATCGATAAATCGAGTGGAAAAAGCCGCCCGACGACAACCGAATTGCGCAAAAATATTATGACCATCGCCGTGTGGCATATATCAAAGGCCTCCGCTGTGGACTCTGGGCCAAGATAATCCAGTCGGCCGGCCGACTGAGTCGCAAGATCAACAGCGAACACCAGACCTGAGAAATTGTTTCTCAACATGCAAATGCCGTGCGGTTTATTTGAGGAAGCGGCTCGCATGCCAAAACCAAAGCCCAAACCGAAATCCGAAATACGAAAACTAAAAACTGAAAACCCCCGAGACCCGGGCTTAGATAGAGTTTGAGATACAGGTGGACAGGGAGGAAGATAAGCGTGTGAGATATGGAGACATAGCAGCCAAGCCAAGTCAAGCCGAGCCGAGCCACCTGACTGGGTGAAATGGGTGAGAAAATATATTCATATGGCAGTATGCTAAAAATGCAAATGCAAATGCATCTACCATTTACCATTTGCCCGGCTCAAGCGCGGCAAGGCAAGGCCAAGCGAAATTAAGTTGTTATTTGCCCGACTCATTTATTTATGGCATTTCGAAAGTTGACTATCCTTTCGCTATCTGTCATCTGGCCGGGCGACCCATCGGATCGGACACCGCCAATCGGACAGCCTCATCTGGCTACCGTCTTGGGTTCGGAGTTGCAAATTGATTTTCCCATCAGCTTTCACAAGCGCCCAGTTAGAATAATACAACCGGCAGAGATCTTTCCACAGCGAATACGATTTCCTCCCCGGGTGCCAAGCTTACCCGAAGAGCTGACTTTCCACGGCACCCGTAAAATGATAACTACTCGTATTTACGTGCGAGAAGGCACAAACAAAAATCATGAAGGTAAATACGCCAGAGCTCCGACAAGTTCACATAAAACAGCATTTCAGTGCGTGCCCTAATCAACGAATTTGGATTTTGGATGAAAAAGGTGAGGAAAATAATGAAAATAATGGAAACAACTCGATCAATGGGTTACTTGAGCTTCNGAAGAGATCTTCCCACAGCGAATACGATTTCCTCCCCGGGTGCCAAGCTCATTACCCATTACCCGAAGAGCTGGCTTTCCACGGCACCCGTAAAATGATAACTACTCGTATTTACGTGCGAGAAGGCACAAACAAAAATCATGAAGGTAAATACGCCAGAGCTCCGACAAGTTCACATAAAACAGCATTTCAGTGCGTGCCCTAATCAACGAATTTGGATTTTGGATGAAAAAGGTGAGGAAAATAATGAAAATAATGGAAACAACTCGATCAATGGGTTACTTGAGCTTCCTCAGAGAAAGTTAAAAGTGTTGGGAATCAAATATTTGCAATTAACTTTGGCGGATGGGAATCACTCGAAAGAAATTGTATAATTCTTAGGTATTCCCATTGCCGAAATTGTACTAAATTAAGAGGTATACTTTATAATCTGAGGTGAGGAAAAATATTGAAAACAAATTAATGGATTTCTTGAGATTCTTCAGAGAAAGTTTACAATGTTAGGGATCAAATATTTGCAATTAACCTTGCCAGATGAATATTACCAGTAAGTAATTGAATAATTGTACTAGACCAAGAGGTTACGCCACGATCGCTGTTCGGTCCCAATTTGGGACTCCCAAAACATGCCTTTCATTTCTTTCAGTGACTTATGCCACATTTCGATGCACGGGTTTGCCTAATTAAGTTAGAGCCCGGCTTAGAGTGGCATCGCCTGGGATGGGATTGATTGGGGCATAAAGGTGAGGTGTGCTCTCACTCCCCAGTCGTAACACCTCGCGACTCACACTTCACGCATCTTCAATTTGGCGGTCAGTCAGTTATTGATTTCTGGGAAAGTGAAATGCACTTTTGTGCGGCTCAGTTGGGTTTGGCGGGCACTCGAGGAAGCCGCGTTAACGTAATGAGAACAAGCTGGGGGCATAAAATGCAATGCACTTCTTGTGGCGGCTTTCTAATGCCACGGCCAACAGCGCAGGTCGCTCATTTATGACCCTGCCGCTCGCCGCATGCATTTTCCCAGCCGAGTGTGAAACGTGCCCGGCATGCCGAAAGCTAATGGAAATGCAGATGGCGATGTCGGGAAATGGACCGGGCACTACGGCCAACATCCACCGGGGCGTCCATCCGTGGATCCACCCATTCGTCCATCCGCGGGCCGGTTAAGTACAGCACTTGAGCCCGGCTTAGTTGAGCGTAAATAATCTCGAGATGCCACTATTGACTTATGGGTCAGGTGGAAAGGAGCATTCGGCACGCTCACGCTTGGTAAAACCAACAGAAATGGCCAACAGGCCGGCCCTAATGATAAGCGAAGGTGCTAGAGGGTAATATGGATTGATGGGACCAGTAAAACGATCCGTTTTGTAAACATAATGGGCGGGGCAATTGTATCTGCAAGTACTTTCCTCCATCCGAAATTCCAAATTCCATTTCCATTTCCATTACATAAGGCCATGGCCTTTCCAAATCTAATTAGCAAAGTTTTCAAGTAAACAAACCGACGACACTTTAACACCTCTCTGCCAGACAAATCCGGAAATGATTGTGGGCCCTGGCGTGTTTTATTTACTTTTGGGCCCTCAGCTTAGAAAGTGAAAAGTTGCATGATCAATCCAAATTATAAAGGGCCCAGCCAACGGGTGAGCGTTAATGTCAGCTTGGAAACCTAGTTTCTGTTCAACAGTTTGAGTTTTTGTTACTTTAAAGTCTAAATATTGGTAAAGAAATCAATGAAATATTAACACTTTTCATCGATAAACAGCAGCTGCCCTTGTAGAGCGGCACTCGAAGTGTAACCAAGTAGAATGCCTTGGAAAATCTGAGGTAACTCTTCCAAAGTTTTGGGTTTTTGCAAGTAATAATACAGGGAGCGGCACTCGAAGTGTAACTTATAAAAAAGTCTATAAATTCTGAGGTAACTTTTGCAAAAAGCCTGTAATCAAATAGGGACCGGCACTCGAAGTGTAACCAATGAAAAATGCCTTTGAAATTCTGAGGTAACTCTTCAAGAGATTCAACTTTTGTTGCCGTGTAAGATGCGAATCGTTTGCAGAGTTTCAACATCATTTTCTCTGCTTATTATGCAAATGCCTTGCCAAAGGTTTTGGCCATTTCGCCATCGCTTCATCTGCTTTCATCCAAAAGTGTCTGCATGTTTTATCACTTTCTGCAGAGGAACCCCCCGAAGGGGGATATTGGCCATAATCTGCCAGGGCAGTCAAATTAATTTCAGACAAAAGCGTTGCCCTGCCCTTGGCATCGTGGAGTTGAGTTGGGTTGGACTTGGGTTTTGGGTAGGTGTGTTTTATCTGCCACGCTCTTTCTTCGCCCGACTTAATGATTAATTTGGATACATGTATGTTTTATATTTCGCATTTATTGTATTTTTTGCCAGACATCTTGTACCAGACAATGTGGCTCATATTTCTGCTGACAAGCGAACCGATGTCCGAGGCTCTTCTTTTATTTTTTTTTGGAACTTTCCTCTCCCTTTATGGGCCCGATTTGATGGTAACTTTCTTTCCATTAATCATTCCATTGCAGAAACTTAGCCGTGGCTTTTGTTTTAAGCCCGTTAATTGCATTTCTTGGCAGGCCTTAATTTACTTGTTGGCAAATTGAAATTTGGGCCAATACCGATAAGCCGTGCAATTTGTAATCTGCGGCTTGAAGTGGGTTCGCATTTATTTACGTTTCGGTTTATTTTGATATTAATTATAAGTCAGCCCAAGTCAGAGCTAAGTTAATTTGATGTGGGTGTGTTTATGATATGGCTTGGATTATTATCAGAATTGGTTCATAAATGATTACTAGCCATTAATTTAAAATGGCATGTGAACGGAAAATTTTCGTTTATTTTGATTTCATTTTTAATAACTGGCTTGTGAAATTGTGGACAAGTTTACCAGCTGCTGTATTTCAAATACTGAATGAATATTACAAGATAATCTGTCATTTATTTTGTTGAACCAGGATGATTGAATCTTTCTCGTTGACCCTTCCATTGATCCGCGTTTAGTGTCAAACAGGCGGCTAATGAACACTTTTTGCGGCTTTTATTAAACAATTCGCGCAATTCACGTTTATTAACGGCCCACAACTAACTCGAGAAACATTGGGAAGCCTTTGGCTCATTTGCATTTTGCATGCAAATGTGGTCAACATAAATTTACGTACATAAATGTATGCAAATATAGCCATGCCAGTAGCTCAACTTGAAGGCAATTAGCGATTTATGGAAATGGCCTTTGCATTGCCCCTTTGGCGCTTTTCCAACTCAAATTCGCCACACTCGCTGTATGAAAATTCTTCGTTCGAACAGGCTTAATTATAGTCTAATTTTGATGGAAGATATGGGCGAAAAATTGATAAATCGGCGGTTGTCGTGCTAATGAGAGGGCCCCATTGATTTCGAGCGGCAGGTGGCGCCTGAGTGCGCGGTTTTTCTCGCCCGCATGTCGTACCCAACGATCGTGTGGCTTTGTTGCGATCAAAAAAAACTAATGGACAGAGGAACGGACACTTAATCAGCCGCTTGTTCCACACCGGACTATGATACTAAATGATATGTTGGCTATGGCTATTTTCAATGTGCATTTAAGCTTGATTGCAGTCATTGTTATGGCCGGGCAATTAAGCCAATGATTGTTAAGTGAGCGAAAGTCAACATGGCACTGCTTCAAAATGAGTGTCTTTAAAACTGATTATATAATTCTAGCGAATATTAATTGGCAAAAGAACCTATTTAGAGGTATGGGACTACTGTTGTTATTCTAAACAACAGAAACGCTATAATTGAGATTTCTCAAAGACGATTCCTTCCCCCTAAATTTGCACAAACTTAAGATACATTGTATAAAAAAAAAAGGGGTGGCAACTTTTCCTTCTCAAATCTTGCCCAGGCTTTTGAGGGAAGATTGAGTGAGGCTTTTAGGAAACACTGCCTTTGTAAGCTGAAGCATCCATCAAGTAAATGTATCTGGAGATACCTCCATTCGACTGCGGCTGATTTCCCGGGTCACACCTTCTTCCAACTGGAACCCATGAATATTCGCACACATGTCGCTGAGTTATGGCCAATCGAAAGTCACCGCGATTGGTAATGAATAATTGCACAGCAGGCGGCGGGCAGTGAGACAAAGCCGGACCGGGGAAACCAAGAGATGCCTCGCAATCGGAATCAGTCCGCGATACGAGATGCAAGGTTTCGGGCAGGTGTCGCACACTCACCTGGCCGCATAAATCTCTTGCGAAATCGAGCAGTGGCGGCAACAAGCAGAGCTAATGATACACGGCAACTGCCACACATTCATCCAATCGAATACCAATTACAATGTTTGACATTCCGCATAGCAAGAGATACATACTCGAAGGTGCGCTGCTCCATTTGATTGATTACCTTCCGCGACATTTGTGCCCGCTTTGAGCTTTTATTCAACATTTTAGGTGTTTTTTTTTTTCGTTCGTATGGCTCTGGCTAATCATTAATACGTGATGCTATCGAAATTGTGGATAATTAACGCCATATTTGTTGCCAGCAATGGACAATTAGACGGGGCACAGACCAAAAGGAAAAATAAATTGCATGAGAGATAAAAATCGCGCCTTGCGTTCGCGTTTTTCTTGCATTTGGTTAATGGCTACGAAAATCGCGCTCGAATCGCGGTCCGGCCGCTTGTCGGAATCGGCTATATTTGGCGCTTTAAATGCAAACTATTTCGCATTTGAATCACAGGCATTTCCAAGTTGATTTGTCGCCTGTGCATGTCAATCACAAGCAGCTGAATGTACCCCGTTTGCATGCACAGCAGAAGGTGAAATAATATGTTAGTTAATATCCAAGGAGTAATTAAAAATGTGTAAAATACTCGTAGCTAAAGGGTGGGCTGCTTCTGTAAGAAAAGTGACTGGCTATTCGTTTTTGTGTAAATGTTCAATGACAACCATAAATAAAAACTTTTAATGCCTAGTATAACGAGAATATTCATTACGTTTGGGTGATGTTTATTATTGTAAACTGTAAACGATATGCACTTAAATTCCTATAAACATGACCATATCTGTTTGGATTTTTTGCGAGCTCATAACACGATTTCCAAACGATAATTAGACAGAGTCCGCGGGGCCAGCTGCCACTTAATCTAATGACAGTTCTCGGGCCCCACTCCACACTCCACACCTTTGTGAGCAAGTTACTCGGGAGCCAAGCCAGGCTCCCTCCCAGGCCGGCAATTGGCTAAACGACTTCTGGTTTGGCTCAGATGGATAGTTATGTAAAGTGCTCGGGCCGCGGCAGAGACTGACACACTTCCGACATGACGCGGGCATAACCATATCCATGCAACCACCACCAGTACGAGCACGAGGAGAAATGGAAAATCAAGGCAACTTTGCCACATTTGCTCCAATTGTCGTTGGCTGGCCAAAAACAGAGACGGCCACTCATCGGCGATTCTTTGGCCGTAAACCCGATATTCACTTCAATTGGCAGCCATTGAGGGGCGAGATTTCCCCGCATGGGGAACGGGTATGAGACTCATCCCGAAATCAAATCAAAGCGATTCGAATCGTATCGCGACGAGTCATATTAATCAGAGGGGCGATTGTAAAAGGAAACTTTCTTTCTGCCTCGGCTAGGCATCTCTTTGCGGTGGCTTGTTTGGGTTTGTCCGGCCTAATGGCACTTAGGTGTCGAACATTTTATGATTTTACGATCATTGGCGTTTATGGATCTGTTGGTGCGTCTGATAAAATCACGCAAATAGATATTAAGCCAATACAAATGCCTGCATTGTCCGCCAAATAAAAGACAAAATATTCATGTAATCTTTTGCCACATTGAAAGTTTCAATAAATAATGCCGTGATAAAGAAACAAGTCGATTTACTGTCCGACTCTCGACAGAGATCAAGTGAAATTTAAATATATTTTGTTATAAAAAGAAAGCTTTTCCTAAGCTTTCCATTACTTTCGCGAAGCGTGCAATTCACATCTTTTGACAATAATTGTAAATCAATTTACACGTCGGATTTCGGAGCCCCGATTTGAGTAGATCTCCCCCAGATTGGCCGGACCATTGTTTGTCTAGCCTGTCCTTTTTGACTGTCGGATCAGAGTCCGCGGCTCCGAAATTTACATTCATGTCCATGTCATGTGTCCGAGCGACTTGGCACGTTTATGTTTGGCTATTTGCTTATGCTCGGGTATTAAAACTCTTAAGTGAAATCCCATGTCACGTGTCAGAGAGTTGGCCAAAAATACGAGTACAAATCCGCCAACAAAAAAACCAAACCAAAAAACTGAAGCTCGGCCGAAATCAATTGAGAATCGCTATGAAATAAATTCTCAAGCAGTTGCCAATGTTTATAAAAATATGCTGCTGGAAGTGAAGCGACACACTGAGGAAAACTACTTGTAGACATCTTATAAATTACATGGGATATTGAGGATAATTGAGGATAATCTTTTCTGCAATATGTTCTATACAATATCTTTGGCACATTTCAGTATGTTTAAGGACCGTTAGGCCAAGTCTTCCATTTGTTTTTATTGGAAATATACTCAGAAAATTTATGCTTTTAATAAAATAGTAGTCAAGTTTTCACCGTGAAGTGTAAATAACTTTTTGGCCTGGCTTAGAAAGCAGAAGACACTGCAGACCCGAGGCGATGGCCAGCCAGCCGCCTGAATGACCCAGTTTCCCTCGATCGCCATCGCATCGCCATCCCCATCTCCATCTCCATCTGCAGCTCCATCTCCATCGCCAGCCAGATCTCCATTCGCATCTCCAGTTCCAGTTGCTGCTCCTTCAGCTCCCCCATCTTGCCGCTCGTGGCAAGCGAACTTCTTGCGGTGGAAAAACAAACTGTCAGTTTAACCATTTGACAGTCGCTTTGAGATACACAATATGAGATACGGCCGCGGTTCGAGTATCTGCAGCTACCAGCAGCGGCTCTGCCTCCGCCGATGGGACTGTTGCTGCATCCTGCCAGACAAGCTATCTGGCACCGGTGATCTGCTCTAGCCAACCTCCGTCGTACTCCCTCCCAGACCTCCCAGATAACCCGAGTCCCCCGGTTTTGGCTCCCAGCGGCGCCCGACAATTGAAACTTTTGCGCCGTTTTGGCGTATTTAAAGTGACATTTGCTGACAGTCTGACGGCGATGATCCCGATGGATTCGAGGCGATGGAGATGGAGGCGGTGCAGGAGCCCCAGTCAGCGGAGATTGCCGGCGATCTTATCGAGGAAGAGTTATTGTTAAGCTTGATTCGAGCTTAATTAATTTAAAGGAAAGTGATGTTTTAAAAAGAGTTAATGACTGAATTGTAATTGCTGATCAAATGAAGGATTCAAAAGGTCATTTACCTTTACGGCATAACACATATTATTATCTTTACCGATTCATAATGCATCCTTTTTGGTATAACCATAAATGTTCCATAAAAAATGTTTTAAAAACTTTAGTGAGCCACCCAGAAAAGAACACAACGACTTAGCTTTTATAACCGGACTTAGATCGTATGCTAAATAGAACAAATTGATTCACACTCAATAATGGCTTGATTAAAAGCAAATCAAACCGTTTTACGATCGATTTTAAGCTTTGACCTCAGGCCAACGCCACGAAAGGTGTTTCGCCCACGGGTTTTCCGTCGAAACGGGAACTTAAACCCTCGGAAAAGCGGAAAAATGTGTCAAAGTGGCGCATGGATAACCGAAAATGGGCGACAAAAGGGGCGCTTAGAAAGATGAGCGGAAATGGGAGATGAGATATATAAGTGTAACAGAAAAAGTCGGTTGTCTGACGGTTACAAAAGAGATTTCTTTTCTTTTCCATTCTTCGGCGGCGATTTCTATACCTTTTTTTATTTTCTGAGGCCCCCCTCCCAGGCCCGTCCACTTCTTTGATGGAGTCTCTTCGTAATCAAGAGGCCATTAAAGTAAACACACTAAAGACGATGCCGATTCCCGCTGCCCCGTCTATTCCCGGGCCCCAGCCCCGGTCCCGGTCCCGGAGGTGTGTGTATCTGCGAGTACGAGTATCTTAGAGTACGCACTCACCTGCATGTAGCGCGCCAGAGCCGCGTTCCGCTGCGCATGCGATCGGAGCTGCGGCTGCGGCGATCCAAGCGGACTCACAATCGTCGACGTCGAGCCCCCGATCCCGGTGTCATAGCCCTGAGCATTGGCGCCATCCACATCTGTGCCAAAAACAAAAAAATAACATAAAAGTAAATAAAAGTTGAGGGGGGGTAAAGACAAAAACTGCAGACGATGTTAGTAATCAAGTCAAGATGTGTTTACACAAACGCAATCGAGGAAAATGCAAACTTTAATTGTGGAAATGTGTGCAAAAAGTTCGGAGAAAAGTGGCACACATGTGCGCGGCCCTTGGGAAAGACAATGGGTCAAATATGATGGATGTGGGCCAACAAGTCAATGGGGGGGACTCAAAAAACGTTATCGATTCGCTGGGAAAGGCTTTCCAACAGTGCAAGGGCAAAATTATGATTTAGAGCCTAAATTTTAGGCTATAAGCACGAATTTAGTCGAGTGAACTGGTAATGTAAGTTCATACGGACAGACGGACAGACGGACATGTATCGACTTGGCTGTTGTTGCGGATCAAGAATAAATGTACTTTTTGGGGTCGGAAAACCTTCTTCTCCCTGTATTCATTTGTACGAATTCAATATACCCTTGTTATTTTTAAGAAGCAAGTATAATTACTCAAAAACCGGGATGAATAAAAAGCACAAAACCAGTTTATGGGCAGATGAAAGCCCCCTCCGAATTCGCGGAAATGTTTCTCTACAGTACGTGTCCGGCTAACCGAGCAACACTTACCGAAAAAATCTCACATAATTATCCTATCTAAATACCGTAACCACCGCTGAATGAGGCAATTTCCATTCCACGAACTGTATCACTTAATTAGGTATGCAAATAAAGCAGAGCCCTGATCATAAATAAGAGCCCCCGACCAGGGGCCCATAAATTGTCGCACAGCCAGAGGCCCAGAGCAGGTGACACGATCGCGTACACTCGCCAGCTAATAAATCCGGCAGGCAGTTCAGGAATCGTGTCAGCACTTGGCTAAGTAGGGACGTATGTAACTTTCGATTTTGTTGGGCATGTAACAGTAGAAGGAGCTGGCAGAATGCCACTTGTCCAGGCCTTTGATTTTCGTAGAGGTAACCGACACTACGAGCTCTGCATGCCAAGCAATTTGAACACAATTCGAATATTAATATCATGAGGAAAATAAAATAAAAGGTGAGTAAGTCATGTGGAAGGTATCACTGCCGGAGCTGCATTTGCAACTGGAAACGTCATTTGAGGAGGACCCTGAAATTGGCGGGCTCTGCAAATGTTTTTTCAAGAATGCCAACAAAAGCGATTTTTTTGGAATTATTTGCACATCTAACCTTTTGGAAATTATTTGCAGAATTTGTAAAATCATTAAATTGTTTTTAGTTTAGTAAATGATCAATAATTTATGTTAAATTACAACGATGTATACAATGAATACCATACAAAGTTATGGCTTTGGGGCAATTTCTGTGGTATTTTGCACTCCGCTTGTAACAAAATATTTCAGCTCCTCATATGGTCCGCAAGATATGCGAAAAAGCGGGAGATACACATAAAACAACACCGTTTCATTCCGCACAGCCAAGATGGAGATACACATTCGGATTCAGATACAGATACAGACACCAAGAGGTATGGAGTACTCACCTTTCAGCGAACTGTTCATGCACATGGGACACTGGTCGTTGCGGAACATGCAGGAATAGCAGCGTTCGTGGCCACAGTTGTCGATCAGTTTCCGTCGTTTGCCCTTGTCGAAGGATATGCGGCAGGAGGGGCACACGGAGCCGCTGGCATCGTGTTCCAGGAGGCGGCGAATGGACTGGAGATCTGCAAATGGAGATGAATTAGGGGTCAGTAAACTGGCTTTAAGTATATATGCTTGTATGTTTCAGCAGGTGCGATTTTAAGTGGAAAATACCTTGCGCTTCAGAGTATTTCAGTTCCACTTAAGAGCATAGGATAATGGATATGTTTTTACATTGATATCTCAACCATTTTATCAATCATTTTAATTAGCCGATAGACAAGGCTATTAGTTGCGTTGCCATTCCTTTCGGAGGCTTGTGGTTTTGTGTCTGCTAATCAGATTTATTTGAATTGCACCCAAAAAATCGGCAACAAATTCAAATCTAAATACACAAATCTCGTTGCACTTGTTTTATGGCCACCGTTTGCATAAATTGACTCTGTCAATTAAATCTCGTTTGTGCAACTGTCAATTGTCTTGGACCCAATCTGAGACAGCATAAAAAGAGGAATTCGTCTGTTAAGCTTTTTGTTTGGTCCGAATTGCTTGGTTTTTTAGCAGCACCAGCTCCCCCCCTTTTGACTTTAACCTCCCAGCTGACCATTTAGTCCAATGGCGGACGGCAATCAGCGGAATTCTTTTCCCAACTGCACTTCAGTGGTAATTGATTTAATTTGTGCCGCCTGCCCGGTCGGTTGGTTTATTATTTCTATTAGCACTTTGTCTTTCTGTGTCAATATTATGTAAAAATGCCTGCCACCAATCGTCAGCATTTCCACTGGCTTTTGCTTATTTATTGTTGTTTACAAATTTGCAAGACACAAAAGTGCTGACAACAGCACTTGATGACTTGATGGGTAAAAGCGAAATCGATGAATAAAAAGTGGATACTTCTTGGTAAAGATGGAGAGTTCCGGGAAGATTATACATTTTGCAACATTTTTATTATAGTTTATAGCAGGTAAGTTACCAAGAACTTTCGTGAATACTCGTCTCCACAGCCACAACTATTATTTATTGCATTTTTTAGGTACTATGCATTTGCAGATGCTACTCTTTCCCCTATTTAATTTAACTTTTTGCCTTTTATGCAGCGACGAACCCCTGTGAGGTGTGCAGTTTGAGGACGTCAGTTGCAGTTGAAACTTGCAACCCCAACACACTCGGACACACGTTCTGCCACCCCAGAGCTTGTTGGTTTCCCTCGCTTTTGTGGCATCTGCTGTCGCTTGCTTGCGTGGCTTCTGCTGCGCCTGCGCACACGACATGCCACAGGCAATTGCCGCAGGCGGTTGACATTTTCTGCAATATGCAAATTGCCTTTGTCTCTGGCTAAACAAATGTCAGACCGGCGCACTTGTTGATTGTCCGTTCGGAGGGAAACAGTTGTTCGCAAATTATGCCATGTGCTGTTGCACTGCAAACAGTTCGGAAGGGTCACATACGTACTTGCATTTGCATGGCCATTAAAAAATACCCTATAAAGACGTGAAATATTATCTAAATTTTTGCAATTTCCAGGGGAAATCGAATGATGAATTGCTCAAGTTTTATGCGGAAATGCAAACTAGAACAAGTTAAAAGGTTAATATTGGATAAAGCACTTATGTATGCAAATGCCAGGCAAAGATTCCTTATCCAGTTGCATCATCCAACGCAAACTCTGCCCATGAAACTCTAAGATAAGTCGATGTGGGCTACCGCCTCCTCTCCCCCAGCCACATCCTCCTCCTGGCTGCTTCCTTAGCCACTCCAGAGAGTGGCAGCTGCGGCAGCGACCCACGCGGGGAAAATATCAAACCGCGGTTTTTGATTTGCCATAAACAAGCGGGCAAACGTTTGCCTTGCCTGTGTGTTTGTCAAGTGGGCTTGAATGGCTGTGGCTGCGACTGTGGCTGCGACTGTGGCTGCGGCTGTAGATATGGAATTGGAAATGGAATTGGAAGTTGGAGTAGTCAAAGTCGAAGCCCATGCGCTTGTAATCCACTTTACAAGCCAACCGGACGTGGTTCTCGTTCTCTTCGTCTCGAGATCCCCCGAAACAGGAATCGACAGCCAGTCTGGGGTCCACTTGGTCTTGCTTTTAGGCCAAGCAATGTTAGCTGGCAAAGATGTCCGATTGCCATTTGTACTTATGCAATATCGATAAAGTGTTATCGCAGAGTTCGAGTCAAGTCACCTGCTGAACGCAGTGATTTGTAGCCTGTCCTCCCAGGTTAACATATTCCGTGTGGGCTGGGACGAATGGAAGAAAGCATTTGCTTCCTTCATGGGAACTAAATGGAAAATCCTTAAACATGAGAAGAATGGTTTATATTTCCTCTGTTTTATTTCCCATGCATCTCCTTTGGTACTAACGACTTCCTGTTTAGAACAAGAACAAGCTTAGCAGCTGAGTTTTCCCAAGTCCTTCAAAAACCCCTGATCTGTTAAGCTGTGTAGGCTGCCAAGAAATACTTAATTATATAAACATTTACATTTTTATGGGCTTGTACGGGTATAATGCTTAGACACGCACCAAGCTTTATGGAGCGTGGAAATTTACTTAATTTCATGGATCTTAAGCCAATTAATTGCGTGGATGCAGTTGTGCAGTGCTTGGCGCGTAAATGTGGCTTAACTAAAAGAATGAGACTGATTTATGGAGGCTGCTGCGCAGTGAAGAACTCTTCATCGAATTGAATGCAACAAAATAGAAATTCTCGCTGCAATACCACATCTAAATTGCTAAATTATGCGATGTGGCTACCGCAGGGGACCTCCTCCCCCTGAACTTTTACTTCTTGTACGCATGAGCGGCACAATTCCCCGGCAGTTGTGTTGTTTTTTGCTGTTCATTAGATTTATGCAAGTTGGTTGCGGTCCGCGCTAAATTGATTTGAATTTTCCACTGCATTTTCCTCTCGGTCTCTTCTCTCCTTCGGCGGTTTAATGCCAGTTGCTGGGTTGCCGGGTTGTTGGGTTGCCGGTTGCCCGTTGCCGGTTTGCCCCCTCAAAAGCTTCCATGCTGGCCGTCGCATGTGGGCGTTTTATTTCAGCTAAATTGGCAAACCGCGCCGCCATCGCACTACTATATGTTCGAGTATGTGTACTTGTATCTGCGTGGGCGATATCTGCGTGACTGCATCTGT
Source organism: Drosophila ironensis (assembly GCA_021223825.1). Taxonomy (NCBI): domain Eukaryota; kingdom Metazoa; phylum Arthropoda; class Insecta; order Diptera; family Drosophilidae; genus Drosophila; species Drosophila ironensis. Next base: position 534,492 of record JAJJHQ010012325.1, read on the forward strand.
CCGCGCGTTTGTGCTTGGCACTTGTTTTCCTTTATGTAATTTCCTTGCAAATTATTTTCTTAATGCCCCAACTTGGGCCTAATTCAATTTGCGGTTTTCTCCTCAAGCCTCAAACATTCCCAGCGGAGTGATGAGAATGCCTGCTTGGCCACAAATTCAAATTTGTTAGCTCATAAGTGGTAAATTGTTGCGCGGAATGCGGCAGAAGTTCTCAGAGGAATGTGGGAAGCTCCTAAGCTGGATGGGAAAGGTCAATGGACAGGGAAAAGCATAAAATTTCTCTCTGCATCGAATTTAATTACATCCCATTAGCTATAGTTAATTGTTTTACTATTTTTTCATTTGTTTTGCCGTGTCAAACATGCAGAGTGAAGGGCTGGCGTTCCTTTTGTGTTCACTACTTCTGGCCAATCCTGCAGATTTTTATTTCCTTCAACGTAAGTTGTGTTAATAGAATTTCATGATCTTATAAAGCTTTTTTTTCAGCCTGCAATGACGGAGGATCCTGTGTGAATGAGAAATGGAGCAATAAGACGCATTGGAAAGTAACTTGCACTGAATGGATGGAACTGGAAGAGGGCGTAAAAGACAAGTGCACGAAGCCTTGGAAATGTTGTCACACCACGCAATACGACAAGTTGATACCATTCCCCTAAACCTCCAAAGTTATGCCCTTAATCTAATCTTTGTGATGTGCGATGAATAAATCAGAAACTGGTTTCTAATTTTATGGCACATGAAATGAGTATGGTCAAAACAAAGACACGAGCTACAACGATATTACATCGAAACGGTGTCAACTAAAGTTAGTGGCAGATTATAAAGAAAATGAGCTTGGATAAATACGATTATATAATCTTTAATCTGTTTTTATAGTTCCTCTATAAATGGTAAACAAATTGCAATTAAAACGTTTACCATTTAGCCCAATACTTTCAGATCTTGCGCAGGGTAGGTCAGGGCTATTCTAAATACGTTTTTCTATGGTAAATGGACAGCTCAGGGTTAAATGGAGAAACAATTTGACCCACCGGGGGGTGGTAGCCAGGGAAGGGAAGGTGCGGGGATAACACTCCCATCGGCGTCCCATAGAAAAGTGCGTATTCATTACACTTGATTGACAGACAACTGGATTCAGGCCCAGACAGAATCAATTCAAGGCACCCAACGGACCATGGTCCATTTACCAGTTGCCAGCAAAAAAACCCCACTGACCACCACCGCAATTACACCCAGAAAAAATATATTTGCTTTATGTGATATTCAAAATTGGCTTCATGTTATTACAGCAATGTCCACTCACGTGGAACATTTCCTTTCCACTGCGACGATTTTCCATTGTTGGCCATTTAAACGAGATTGCTTTGACTTTGGCCGTTCGTGTTGGCATTGTTTATGTTTAATTGCTTTTTAGCATAGATCGCATATTGTGTTTTAATTTTTGATCATTTTGAAGGGCTTTGTTTCGATAAAATATTTTCAAGTTCACTGCATGGGCGGAAAGCATAGTTTTATTTGTGTTTTTTACACGATTTCTGGTTGCTGCTACACATTTTCGCCTTTTGTTGGGCATAAACATTTTGCGTGGGTCATGGTTGGTATTCCGAGTGGATTTGGTTTGTCATCGTGGCTTTGAGTGAGTCAGCTTCCCGACGAGTCGGAAGTTGGTTATGCAGGTATTTCAGTGCAATTAAATTTGCATTATTCTGTGGAACTTGCTGGGACAGTGATATACATAATTAGAGATGCTGCATTGTCTCCGAGGGGGTAATAAACCACAAACGTTTTGGCGTTTTAAAGGTTTTTTTTTTCAACAATCCCTCAACCGTCAAGTGGCGGTAAAATAAAGCCCAAACAAACGTAGAATAAGTACCCAGAAAAAGACTAAAAAGAAAGTACCCACCAAATGGTAGACAGGTGTGAAGAAGGCAAACAAAAACAAACCAAATTAAGCGCGAAATTGGATGTTTCTTTTGGCTGGCTTTTGGGCCATTTGGGGCTTACTTTATTTCTGAGAGGTGGGTTGAGTAAGCCCTGAAACAAACTGTTAAATGTGTCATAAAACCGCGAGAGCTGTCCGGCCAAATGAGTTGCAAACAAATCGACGACCATAAATAACCCAAATGCCCGCTCGAATGGCAAATTTCGTGAGATTCTGCACTTTGATGCGCTCTCTAGCAGTTCGTGAAAACGTGAGCCGAGAAGAGTTACCTAAGCGTAGCCTGCGGCCATCAGTGCTTGCATTTTGGCAGCAAACAGGGCCAGAAAGGCAGGGCGAGGGGTTGGCGAGGAGCTGACCAGGAAAAATCCGGCGAGGCGTTTCCAGCAAGTTCACCATGGACCAGTGGGCACAGATGCTTACGTTTCCAGGGGTAGAATAGAAAGGGAAATATGGAGGCTTGTTTTTATGGTATTTGAAAACATTGTTAACTTCAGATAATACAAGAAAACCATACAAACCAATTTATGGCTTCAATTTTGGCATCTTATCTACTTTTTTACTCGCCTTGGTGTTTCTTTTATTTGTATCTCAAGTTTAACATTGACCCATTTTCCTGGAAAGGCAACACGTTCGAGCCATGTGTGTGCTTGTGGCCAACGGGCGGGTGAAATGACTCCATTAGTTAGAGCCAAATCAAATACATTAATTAATATTTATGGCACTCGAAATGTTGGGCGACACATGCAAATGTGTGTCAAGCCGGCTCGGGGCCGGAAATTTGCCAACAGACACGCAACCAAAACCAAAAGCACAGCCAAAACCAAAGCAAAAGCACAAAATTCGCACAACAGCGCAATAAAAGCACCCAATGCGAATAAATCAAATGGCACTTCCGCTGCAGCGTGGGCCGCAAGTAGTATTTCCATGAAAAGTGACAATTTCATTGTGGAAGACGTCGAGCACCCAGCACCCAGCAACCAGCAACCAGCAACCCGTACCCAGCCCCCAGAAACCGAACAGACATGCGCCCAAGTCAATGCCGCGGGATTTCGTACTTGCCAACAATTTTTGCACATTTTATTGGTTTTATGGGTTTCGCTAATACCGAGGGGGCTGAGCCCACGCACCGCTATTGGCCCAGACAGGCCGGCCACCGCGTGGCTTTGAGAGCTCTCGGTTAATTCATTCATTTCCACATCAAAATCCACATCCCCATCCACATCCACTACGCCTCGGCTGCACACTCACAGCTGATTCATTCACTGCGACCATTCATTCACGCTCCATTCATGAGACATTTTTGACAAACAATCTCCGAAGGCATCGGTAGGAGTGGGTCTCCGGTTTGTGGGTCGTCGCTGCATCGGGGTCCAAGAGATCACTGTCCATAATTGGCAGCGACCATCGATCAGTTGGCCCGCAAATGCGGGCTTGTAGGCTGCATTTTACAGGCCAAGTAAGCAAAGATTTAGTGCATCGCCTGGCCCGATCCGAGTTGGTCAATTTGTTAGGCCATAATTGCCTTCATTATGCGGGTGCAAAGACAAACACATAGAACCCGATTTCGGCGGGAAAAATCTAAAATCAGCTATCAATAACATATCATTTGAGACGAGCGAAAACTTGAGGAGAGAAATTTCATTTTTCTACCGCCATCGGCAATCAATTTCCCATAAAATTCCTCAGGCAAAACTTGAATATAAACCTAAGCACTGCAAGCTAATCATCGCTAACAAATTTATGTCAATCAATTCAAATTAGCTTTCGACAACAAAGCACCACAACACCGAACCGACCTTGGAGCATTAGTCTTCAGCCTAATCAGTTCGATTAAAATGCATAATTATGCGTTTGAAATCGCATATGCCTCATCGTGTTTCAAACAACCGATCACCTTTTCCCCTTGGGGCTTAAAAATTAGACTGAAATTAATTTGTAGAAATTAATTGTCTAATTTGGAATACGAATTTCTTTAGTCTTTAGCCGCTCAAATTAGCATCGCATTTTTATCGAAAACGTTTCGAGTTTAATGAAAAGAAAAAGTGGCAGAGAAAGAAATTTTAGAGGCTGAAACATTTGAAACAGTTTTAGTAAAACCCGTTGAATCTGAACCTCTTTTCCATTGTTTGCCAATAAATCTGAGGGAAATTTGGTTTGCTAATGAAACATAAATTTACGATGCTATCTTAATTGTTTAAATGCTGTTAATGTGCTAAATTTATTTTGCCTATGCTGGAGAACAGAGGCAGCGCCCAAACACAAAAATTACTATATCAAAACTCGTGCCACTATCTTAGATTAAGTCTTTTTCCATCGAAAACATATCCCACACCAATTCTTGATTATTCCTAGAAAATTGCTTCGTTAAATTTAGAAACAAATGATATGGTAGCCAGTTCTTATCCAATCCATCTGAATTCATCTATATTATTATATTTAATGTTATGGTTTTTTTGTTGGTTTATCTTAAGTGCCCTTCGGCACAAGCCATAGATGGCAATGTTTGGCTTCCATAATTTGTTAAAACAATATTTCTGTTTTGGTTGTCAAATATCGTTGGCGACATTAGCACATCATTAGGAGGGATTTGTTGTTGGCTCTCGGACAGATCGTTCTTTGGATTCTGTTTTCCGCTACTGATCCAAGATCGGCCGCCCGATCCGCCGTCCTCCGCCTTCTGGCCAGCTTTTGGACCATTATGCTAATGGGCCAAAAGCGGCTTAGGGCTCCGCCGTCGCTGCAGAAGTTGAAAACAAATTATAAAATATTTCTCCCAACTGGATTGGGCATAAATCTGCATAAATTACGCGGATGGGAACCCTTGCCCCGTCCTCCGCGATTGACAAGTTTTCAGCATTTGTCTGGCGCGTTACGCGACGCCATCGATGGCTATCTGCCCCAAAAAAAAAAGTGAGTCGGCGATGTGCGGCATACAAATGAGGAGCGATCTCGTGTGGGCGCCACACGAGCTGGAGCTGGGTCTGGGGCAGGGGCAAGAGAATGATGATGCCACAAACCTAATGCAACGACCCCAACTCTTCGCTTGGGTGTTTATAATGTGTGTAAGATTTAATTTCCCCTTCGATCGATTGCCGTTTATCGCGGCGTTTAGAGGCACTTTCTCAGCTCCGTTCTGACGATCATTAATCAATTTCTTTCCCTGGGCGGGGCTGGTAAATATTTTGACCAATATTTGTACCAGTTTTTCGTTTTTGTTTCCTTCTCGTTCGGCTCTGGTTTTTGTAGTTTCTGAATTTTTAATTTGCTGTAAATAGAGCGTGTGATTGGCGGCAGAAATGGTTTCAACGTTTTTGTTGTTGCGGCCCGGCTTCAAATAAACTTTTTAATGCCTTTTGATTGATGGCCTGGGCTTTTTATTTGTAAGAATCTTATGAAAAAATAAGATTCTGCCAGGCGTGTTTCGAATACTTCCTTGTGAAATCAATCCCTGAGCCGGAGTGTTCGCTTACAAGCTTTGTAATTGTTTGATTGACAGATTGAATTGGTTTCGTTGGCAAAACAAAATTGATAAAGTCAATAAAAATTTGGAGAAATATTTGATGTCATTGTTTTAAATGAGTCATCAATTGGGCAATGAACTTGTGGTTATATTCACTCCTAAATACGGCTGATACGCCACCGAAGCCAACACGACTTGGTAATTACGGGGGCATCTTTAGCATTCTGAAATATTACACTACCCACAAGATTAATGGAGCAACGCAAACGAGCACTTGGAATGACACTGAGCACCGAAGCCCAGCCAGATTAACCTCAGATTATGGGCAAACATGAGCAGTGAGTAGTATGCGCGGTGGAAGAACTATCGGGAGTTACCCAATCGTAGTGTCAGGTCTCTTCGGAGATGACAAAACCAATGTAAGCCCCGTGTGGGGCAGGTTATGCCCCTTGTCGGTTGGGCAATTTGCCACGCTCTTTAGAGTGTATCAAATTCAAGCACAAACAAATGCCCGGCTACAAATTGCCGTCAAAAACGTGATCGAGTTGACATTGAAATGTTGTTTTGTTGGCAAACAGGCATGGAAAACCTAATACACAAGCGCTCCGCACATATCACTCCATGGAATCAACTATTCCATAATGAACTAGACGAAATTGGGGCTGTCCGGCGCTCAGAACAGCTTCAATTGATAATGAAAATACACAATTAAGAGTTCAACTGATTTAACCCGACGAAGAAAACAAAACGCAAAGCCCCAACATAAATTTGCGTCTCACAATCTGTTTGACTTGAAGGGGCGACAAGTGGAGCCGCGGGCCTAACGCTACGAATCTACTATATACTATAACACTTACATGCTAGATTTTTTATTACACGATGACATAAGCTCTGCAAGTATTTGGCACTTATTGTTCTTGGCTTTGCTCGACCGACGGGTTAATAAATCAGCCACAATTCGGACCCAAAACACAACAAGGCTATAAACTCATTTTAAGCTCAAGAAATGGCAACGTTCTATTACGTAAGATACCTATCATAAGCGCTAAATCAGTCGGAAACCAAGAGAACAAATGGCCTTAGAATGCTAAGATGAAGCTTTGATTCGCAAGAGGTGTGTCCTGATCGATGGCTTATAATAATTCACAGATCCGTAAGCTTTGAATGTGCGATTAACAAAGCATTTTTCACTTCTTCTGCCTCGAATTCTTTTGCCATAAATATGCAATCAATTTCCTGTCCAAACTTTCTCTGGAAACGCTGCTGTGCGACGACTGGAACTTAATAATTAGAACCTTTGCAAGAGGCCGGATCGGCTCTTCAAAAGCAGCTGCTTGGCCCATTGCTTAAAGTGTTTACGATCGACCCGATCGACTTCTTGGCCATGGCTCTCTAGATTGAAACGTCGCTTAATTGCATGTTAATTGCTTTAACCAGCAGCAGCACCAAGAAAACCTGCAGACCGTCGGAAGATTCAGAGAGATTCTCATGGCAAAGTCTCCGGGGATTGTTGGCCCTGTTTTGTTCTGTTCTGAATCTTTTCTCGGTCTCAGTCTCGTTTTCTTGACGTCTGCAGGTTGGGCCCCAAACAGTTGCACTCATTTGTTCTTGTTGCTCCTGATCACCCTCCGCAGCACTGCGGAAAAAATACACACAAAACCCAAGCTCACGATAAATGTGAGCGTTACCATGCACTTCAAATTGAATAACCTCTATACGGGTAGAAAAGAAGTGCCATGTAGCTTTGAAAGTTGATCTGTTTTCTTTCCGTGTGACTGTTCTGGAAGTACGTACTAAAGTGCTCGTGGTTATGGCCATGTCGCTGTGCCTCTTGCTCCAGCCTCTGGAAACGGAGACAAAGACAAAAGACAAGTTTTTCAAGTTTTCCGACCGGGGGCACACATGCGAAGCCGCAGTCATTCAAGTGGAAGCAACGAACTGAACTGGACCTGGACGGTAGTCGTGCTGGACAGGCGAAAGGCTAGCTGGTCTCTTGTCTTTCCTACTCGGAGCTGTCATTCGCACTTGAAGATCAAGTGATATATGTCTGGGCTGCCGGTATCTGTATATATTCTCGTAGGTTTGTAGCTGCTCCGTCTTCGAGGCACAAAGAAGAAGTAGCAGGGTCCGCAAAGAATCTATAGATACTGCGGGGGAATAGAACAGATAGCCCTGGCAATCGTATATTTACATTGTATCGAGCCAAGTCTATGGGGAGCCAATAAGTTTCGATTAGATAAGAATCGGGTACTTAACGCACTCTCCAATGAGGTGTTCTCGGTGCTGTAAGCTGGCAAGTTATGGGCCACTTCATGTCGGAGGCACTGGAAGACTCTCAAGTGCTTAAAATGGTCTCAAAACAAGGGGCGGGTTAGGGGAATCTTCAATTTCATTAATTGTGTCATAGAACTGGACTATTTAATATGATTTAAGTTATTCATATTGTTTAGTTTGGTTACGCTTTTGCTTTTACAGCACTGAGTCAGAGAATCTTAATAGCTCTAAGATCATTGAGCGAGTGAGGCGGTTGTTTTCCAAGCGACTACATAATAGCTATTTTTAAGGTTACCGCTTGAAATTGCTTTGCGTATCTGATAGTGAGCCCTCTAAATTACCTAAACACAACCTGGATTTCAGGGCTCGTACTTAGCCCTTTTATCGCTCCCGCAATGAGTTTTGAGTGGCTTGGGGAGATATGTTTAAACGCAGTGACCCAATTCAAAATCGTAATGAATATTCCCCAGTGGCCTGCCCTACCATTCGGCTTTTGTACGGACTCGCAGCCAGGTGTTAATTAAATTTATTTAAGCCCTCTTGAATTAGATCTAAGATTTCCATGGCTCGATTCGAGGCAAATGAAGCGTGGCCGTGCCCAATAGGTTTGCCGTTTAGGGCAGGCCCGGCCATTCGGGAAATGAGTTGACAATTTGAACCGAAAACCGAAAACCAGAAATGGTTGCCAGCGGATCGGCTTCACTAAACACACAAACACTGTGGTTTAGAGTAATTGCCAAAAGCATCAACAATTTTTATCACAAAACCCGTCACTTGAACGGTCTATGCCAAATGGCTTGAACATAACATTTGGACATAATTAAGCCATCAAGCCGAAATCTTGGGCATTGCTTGGACAGCAACCTGTGTGTACGCTGTACAGTGTACACTAAAGGCACATGGAGCTAATTAATTAAAATGAACTGCCAAAACTATTTGGCGAGTCTTGACAATCTCTGTTTTGGCATTTTGGTTGCCAAATTTGTGGGATAATCAGGGGCTTTCAGGTTGCAATTGACATTAAATGAAGTCGTTAAATTGTCGGGGGAATAAGTAATAAGATAGTAGATCTTAAAAATAGAATTTCCTAGAATGTTGGATTGTATTTGGAACAATCTGGAAGCCACCCTCGAGGAAAACTTGCAACTGGCAACTACTTTACCCCTGACTGCGCCATGGAAACCAACAAACTGCACCAAGGAAACCCTAACCCGAGGGGACCTTCATTAGTTTTTGGGCGGACCTCGAGCCATGCAATACTCCTGGGTGCCGCAGCAGCGCAGGGAGCCCATTGTCCGGGAGAAGCCTCCGGTGGTCATATCTTTGAATCGATTTGCTCGCATCCAGCGGAATGCAAGTCAGGCGGTTAAAAAGGAGAAGATGCAGCTCCAGCAGCTGCGCAGCGAGGAAGAGGAGCAACTGCGGATCGGGGGCGAAGAGCTGCTCAAGCGGTTCAAGGGCCAGAATCTGTGCATCACGCGGGAGGAGGAGTGCGCCCGGGAGCTGCAGCAGCACCAGGAGCAGATCCTCAAAGCCAAGCAGAAGGCGGAGGAGGAGGCAAAGGCGGCTCGCGAGGAGCAGCGGGCAACCAGGCAGGAGCGCATAAAGGCAGCCCAACAGCTGATGGAGCAATTGCGTCCCGGTCCCCGAGAGCTGCAGTGTGCCAGGCTCCAGAGCGAGGTGCTGCGCAGCGTGAATGCCCAGAAGCAGGTGCAGGAGGAGTTCGCCAAGGCCACCAAAAAGCAGGCGGAGTTCGACAGACGCGTCTACCAGGAGCAGGTGCTCCGGGGCTACGAGGAAGCCCAGCAGCGTTACGCGGAACGCTGCAAGCACTTGGAGGAGCACAAGCGCGACCTTTTGGAGTCCATTGCGGAAAGGGAGAAGGAGCGACAGGCCACCAAAGCCGAGGAGATGGAGCAGGCACGTCAGGAGCGGGAGCGCAACGAGCGCGACTTGAAGGAGCACAGGGACAAGGAGAAGCAGCAGCTGGCCTCCAAGCAGCGCCAGAAACGGGAGGAGGCCCTCGCCTCGCTGGCCATGTCCGATCAGCAGCAGAAGCGCCTCCAGATGCTCGAGGAGGTGGAGCAGGTGCAGTGCGATGTCCACAACGAGGCCAAGGTTCGCCTGGAGGCAATGAAACGTGACCGGGCCAAGGAGCAAGTGCAGCAGCGCATCCAGCGCAACGAGAAGCTAGCCCAGGAGCTGGCCCCGCGCCTGCATTACAGCGACCAAGAGGATGCGGCCCGGCACAAGAAGCAGCTGGAGGAAATGCAGCAGGCGCACTCTGCCGAGCAGGCTAAGCAGCGGGAGAACCGCGAGAAGGCCAAAAAGGAGCGCCTGGCCATCCGCCAGGAGGAGGAGGAGCAGGCCCGCAAGGCCAGGAAGCAGGCGGAGGAGGAGCGCCTGCGGGCAGTGGAGTTGCGCCTGCAGAACGAACTCACAAACGTGGAGTTCAAGCGGCAAAAGCGCCAGGAGGAGCTGCAGCGGATGCGGGAGCTGCGGCAGCAACTCGACGCACAGGTGAAGCGGCGCCACGAGGACGAAACCCGGCCGGACACAAACTACAATCGGGAGGCGCAACTGGAGGAGCTGCGCGAAGATGCCTTCTTCTTCGACTACGCCCACCAGCTGATGGACGAGGCCAACACCAAGGGCTGTCCCCTGAAGCCTCTGATTCGCGCTGTGGGTCAGTACAAGAACGAGAACCGCATTGGGGCAGGGGTGAGGATTCCTCCCCACCTCGTTACCCGGCTGCCCATGGGCAGGCGTACCAAAGGGGACAGCAAGGCGGAGGGCAAGTCCAAGCCAGCGGAGGAGCTGGAACCGAATGCGGAGCAACTGACCCGCGAGGAGGAGCAGCACCGCCAGAAGATCGAGGAGAACATCAAGAAGATTGAGGCATTGATGTTGGAGGAGAGCAAGGCCAAGAAGGGGCAAAAGGAGTCCAAATAGCACTGCATTTTGATTTAAAGAAAATCTTGATTGAATAAAAACTAATCCCACCCTCGAATACCGAAACCCCAAGACAAAACGGTTGAACATGAAACCCTCAAATCGGCTTTGAATGTGGTTGCACGAACATAGGTGGCATTTTGGTTTCGAGGTATCCATTACATGGGCGCGTAAATTCTCATCGAGTGTATTAAATTGCAATTGAAATTTCGAAATGCAACTCCTTGGCGATCAGTTTCGAATGTCATTACTCATTTGGTAACTGGATTCCAAGCAAAGGCTACTTTTCAACACAGAAACCTTGTTTGCATGATATTCAATTTTAAAATGAACCTAAATATGGGCAAGCAGTAGGCTGGAGTTCAACATCAGTCCACGTTCAGTTAACACAACTGGTTGTTGCGGAAAGCATCCAAATAAATTTACTTAAATTTCACAAAATTTTGAAAATTTTTGTTTATATCCGAAGGGGGACAAAATGTTGAACAGGAGCGTTATTGGTTATGGCAGCTACAAGATAAACCGCGATGAACTGCACAAGTGCATCGCGCCAGAGTGGGTGGAGTGGCTGCGGAAGAAAGAGGAGGAGGAAACGAGGATCCGGGATGAGCGGAATATACTCCATAACCGCCTTGAACTACAGATGAGCCTAGTGAGTCAACTGGAGACTAATCCGATTCACACGACCGAGGCCGGGTTCCGGAAGCGGGATAGAATGTTGAGGGCGGAGACGCTCCGTCTACAGCAGGCGGTGGAGAAGCTCGTTCGAGTGGGAACCAAGTTGCTGCGTACCAGGATAGAACTGAACCGCAAGGAGATGGAGCTCTTCAAAGAGTATTTGCTCAAGAAAGATAAGACGAAGTCCTTGGAGGGCAAAGCTGATCGGAATCCATCAGCGGACAATGATGCACCGGAACCTGCAGAGAATCCTGCAGCGGAGCATCCTCCAGTTTTCTATATGGATAATTACTAGTCACTACTATTATTTTATATACATTATACTGAACTTTGTAAATTAACTGTTGCCGAATGGAAATTTACGGATGTAAACGGTAATAAACCCTTTGTGATATATGTATACCGCACTACCTCCCAAACGCAAGCCAGAATTATCTGCTTTGACTTGTCACTCAAGTGGGGTTTTCTGGTGGTTCGGCTGTGCTCTTCGTGTTTGGGGTTCTACTATATTTTTCTATTTACCCGCCAAGCTAAGGTCTGGCAATGAATGGGTAACATTTGTGCTGCCTTCAGCATTGGTGTTTGGGTATCTTTTGTGTATTTGCCCGACGCTTTAGGTTTTTATCTTTTTGCTTTGACAGTGCTTGCGATGTCAACGTGAACTTGTTGATTTTAGATACAACCTGAGTCGTTGTTGCTGCTGTCAGCGTGGCTGTGGTCGTTGTTGTATTTGCCCGGCCAAAAACGAAAAATACATTTCTGAAAATTGTCAAAAAAGCCAGAAACACAACAAAAAGTATTACCAACGAACCCACGAAGGTTATTGTAGCTTCTTCCATGCTTTGTGCATTTTGTGTTTGATTGCAAATAAAGTCGAAAAATAAAAGAGAACGAATACAAAATTTTGGATCGGGCTTAGCTCCGGTCTCGCTCGACAGACACATTTATGAAATATTGTGTCCACACACTCGTTTCTCGGAATTGATGTTTGAATTATGAATTGAGGCGGTCGGCACAGGTATATGGGGGTTTGGGCCTTTGTTCTTCCTTAGTTGGCCAATTAGCTGCAGGATTTGCCGGGCAGGAGAACGAGCACGAGAACTGGTTATGAGATCACATCGTGCTTGCCGGCTAATTATGTTAAATGATTTGGCAAATGGAGCGTTTAAGTGAAGCCAGTCTAATGAAGTGTGTCGGGTAGTTCCCAAAGATTGCTTTACCCTAATCAATTGGGAACATTTTTCAAGCTATAGTTTTCGATATCGTAAAGTGACATCACTCGATGGGGAATAGTGTCTGATGATCTCAGTTGATGGCCCTTAAGTACATATTTACTTACGAACGTGTTAACCAACGATGTTAATTATAAGACCAGACTTACCTGTAAAGAGAAGAACAAAATAGGTTTAGATTTAGTGGAACGTATTGTGGGATTATGGATTTATAAAAATAGACCTGATCTCATTAGGAAATCTTTACTAGAAGTGGAGTCATCTCCCATGAAACTGATCCGCCTCATAAAAATAACATTCTGTTGTATGTTGTGCTCTTACAAGGCAATTTGCTCTTACATATGTTCTACTACCGTTTCCCCAAACACTTTAATAGCTCATTAAAACCGGCAACAACGGCGACAGTTCTTGGGATTTTAAGTAGCACACAGAATCATTAAAAAGCAAACACACATGTGACATCAAAAGCATTATGTCTCAACCTCTTGCGGCCCCACAGACAACGAGCACAGAGGCAGCAACGAATTTGTATCTTGTGCAAGTCGATTGGAACTAATTGCTTTGACAATTCTCTGGATAACACTTAGACACCGCATAGGGTTTGCAAGGCATTTGATAGAACCCGCAACCCCGACCAATGATTTACACTTATTTCAATCGAAAGATTTCCATTACAGTTCCAGTTTTACAGCCCGAGATTTGCCCTAGAGTTCGAGAGATTGTACAAGCTTATTGATTCACACATTACTTGCAAGTGTCAGCGGTGTCAGTGTCAGTTCCATAAAGCACTGAAACCTTCGGATTAACAATAAATTAAATAACAACAATCGTGGAGTCGTGGCCACGCTTACAATACTCGTACTATACATTATTTGCCCGCTCTATGTAATTCGAATAAAATCGAAATAATACAGAAAATTAAGCTTGAAAAATGAACTCACAGCGCTATAATCATAACAAACAAAAACAAAAATTGTGGTCTTAGCCCGGCTGGATCGGCGGCAGCTCTTCCGCTTTGTAATTAATCAATTTCAGCCTCGCAATGCATACAAAATAAATCGCGCGCATTGTGTGAGAAATCAGCAGCAGCAGCAGCAGCCTCAGCAAGTCTGCTTGCTTTTATAATAAAAATGTTAAAATTTACGAGACAAAGGCGCAAAACTGACGGCGGCAACATGTATCCGATATACATATATCCGGGGATTGGGGATCGGGGCTTGGGGTCCGAGGATCGGTTGGGACCAAGTCCCCAAGTCCGTGCAACATCCGCAGTTGTGGTTGCATTACATGGGCCTGTGAGGTTTGCTGAGAATGTGTTTTGTTGGCCTGGACTTTCGTTAAATGTTTGGCCAACATTTTGAAAGTTGTGGAGGAGAAGGGAAAAGCCAGAAGCTGTTGGTTGATGGAAAGCATTGCAAGGAAAACAGTGGGCTATGGAAATGCTTGGGAGACAATTGTTATAGTTATTACCAATTGGATATCCTGTTCATATATTCAACAACACTTTGTGGAAATATTTTATTAATCTTTAATAAGATTTTGGCTTTTGAAAAGCATTGTATTTTGAGGTATCCCTTTTCCACTGTGCCACAGCGGGCCCAAGAGTTTTCCTACTTAGCCATGGCCTATAATTTATGTTTGGCCACATTTAACCGCCAGGCAGACGCTTTGCCGGCCAAGTTAAGTTAGGCGAGCATTTGGTAGTCGTGCCGTTTGGGCCTGGAAATTTGACTGCGGTTACTTCCTTGCCGTTCGACGTCTGGTATCTGGTATCTGGTATCGCCCATTGAGCATCGCAACGCATAAATCAAACTTTGGACTCGGCGCAGAGGTTTTTCCTCAAAAACCGAAATGGCGGGGCATTCAGAAAAACGTTTGGGCTATATCAAGTTGCCGGCCAGTTGGGGCCTTCTTGGAACTCAGAGGCTCCGACAAATTTATTGCCTTTTAATGCTGCGAACTTCTTTGCTCAAGTCGCGGCATGGCGTTGACATTGTAGCGGTAAAAGTTGATAAATTAATATAATACATTGCAATGCTGCAGCGCGTTGCATGTGGCAGCCTTCCAGGTGACTCAGTTGGCCCCAAAACAGACCCCGAGAATGTCACAATAACCGCAGGGTTTTGGTACCGAGCCAAGTTGCTGGGGAAAGTATCCTTCTAAGAACCCTCACATCCATCAATGCCTGCGATTATCTTTCTTCAAGCTTTCAGGTGTGAGATCATTGATTGCCATTTTTTGTGTAATACCTGCAACATCAGCAGCAGTTGAACAACCCTCCGGTTCGGCCCTTTTTCATTGCCTCGGATCTTCTAATTAAAAGAAATGTTTAGTCATTAGGCCGTAATTTCACTTTGGCGCGGTGAAAGTCATAAGAGAAGACAATGAGAGGAAAGACCGAAAGTAAAGACACTAAATCATCTGAACGGCAATTAAACAGAGTGGGAAAAAAAACACTTAATAAATTACCGCAGTGCGCGACACGCCCACTTTGTGAAAATGAAGCAAAACGGCTTTTCGAAACGAGGAAACAATGAGCGAGTGTACGGATGAATGACAACACTCAAATCGCACACTCATTTGCCAAAATTAGTCAGCCAAGGGCTTGTGGGTTCGAGACAAAACAATCGACGATTTTGACAGCAAAAAATGTGTTTCATTACCATACGAGTGCACTTTATATTTACGGGCGATTTTGAGGAAGCGCAATGCCCACATCAAGCACAAACAAGTAAAAACGATTATGGTCGAGTGTCTCGACTATAAATACCCGGTTCTCAGTTTCCACCTGATTTATAGAACATTATAATAACTTTGCAATTAAAACAAACTTGTGCTGAAGTGATATCACAATATTCTGAATATGCAATTAAGTTTTATCTATCTATTATTATCTCAAGGCGTGCATACGGACACACGGACATGGCTGGATCGACTCGGTTGCTGATTTGGATCAAGAATATATATTCCTTATGAGCTTTCTTCTGCCTGTTACATACCTTTGTACGAATACAACATTCCCTTGTTCTTTTTAAGAACCGGGTATACCAATGATTAAGCGCAAATAGTACCGGAAAGGAAAAGTATCTGCAGGTTTTCCGTTGCTAACTCTGCGATTACCCCTGAATCGCCGGGTATTTATAGTTTCAAATGGCTATGGGTCACTCCCCTGGAATTTGGCACGCGAAATGCGAAGAGCCCCTCCAGATTAGATACGGCGGGAACATGAACAGACCTTTCCAAAACCAAAGGTTATGCCTTGTTAGGGTTCGCACCTGTTGCTCGAGTTGCCAAATCGATAAGGCCGTGGAGTGCCTCGATTTCTAGGCGCCACAACTTCAGACGACTTTTTCAATATTTACAAATAATTAAAAAAACCGTAATTGGCTTTGCTTGTTGTGGGCCTGCTGCACTCAAAGTCGCACCGTGTGGCAGGGTGTAAGCAAACAAATGTCGCCGCCGCTATCTGGACGCAAAAATGTAGCGTGGCTGGGCTTGGAAAAATCATCAAAATGGAGCTGAGTGGATATAGAAATAGGAACAGTTCGCCTGGGTTTGGAGTGCAAATATTAAAGGTAAATTTGCATATGTAAACAAAAGTCAACAAATGTTAGCTAAGCTCTTTTTTGCACGTTCGGCTGGGCTATGCTTTTGCGTTTTGCCGAACTATCGCATGTGGATCTTGGCTTTTGTGCAGGCGGAGAAAACGTGACTTTTTAGCAAATATTCGGCTCGAGAGTTTTAATGGGGAAGATGGGCTAACATTAATGGCGATTGCAACCTCTGATAGGGCTCTGTGCCAGATGCAAACTTTAGATACCCAGACCCAGACCAAGGACGGCCAACTCCCCCGCTGTGTGGCTTTTGATCGCTTTGAGACTCCTCAATGGGCTCGGAATCGCTCATCATAAATCATCGCACACGCACATATTGCTCGTATTCCTTTCAAACACATTGTCTCCAGATGGTTAATTCATTCAAGGTTTTTTCCCATCGCCAATTAAATTTCATGAATGTAATTGCAAATCCATTGAACGGATCCAAGAGATACACGGGCCTGTATCTGTTAGCTACTACTTCGCTTTGCCGCTTTTCGCTCGTTTGCCACTCCATTTGATTTCGGCGGCCATGTCCTCGGCTACTTGTTCATGTGTGTTTTTTTTCTCGCTTGACACATCAGAGAGTGCTACCGACAGCGAAAAAGACATCGGCAAACTACTCACGCCCCCAACCTAACAGCGACTACCAGGTATACCCCAACTACAGTGGAGATAGTCTACAAAAAACGGGCCTACTCAAATTATTCAAGAGATCAAGCCTTAAAATTTCAATAGTTATGCACATCTGCATCTTAACTTGATCTTGCTAGCATTTGTATCTAGAATAATTATCAAATTTATTTATTTCCAATTGGATATTACAAAATTTCTTGTTAATTTTTAAGCCCTACTCGATTTATTTTGCCTGAGGCATATTTCTCGCAACAGTGACTTCCCAATTTTATTCACTGTACTCAATGGCAAAAAGATATGAATAGTTTTGGTGTTGTGCGTTTTTATCTTGAAGTTGTGCAGCCAAATTGTTAGGCAGCTCCCTGTCGTTGTTACTTGAGTTTTGCAATCCACAAAAAGCCAAAGAAATATATATAAAAATCCCCCGTAAATGTTCAAATAATTAATTGGTTTTGTGTTTTTTTGTGAACGATTTTTTCGCCATTTAAGATAACATTTGTGGAGGCTTAACCTTAGATCTGAATAAGCGGCGCATTCAGATTGTCTTTTGTCTGAAAGTTTATGCGAAAAAGCGGCTTAAACTACTGAATTTTTATGAATTTGCTAATTTTATGGTTTTAGGTGCCAATGAGATTGTTATGTGAAGAATTCACATGATTGAATTTAACCCAAAATGGTTTCCCTTAAGCAAAATAACATACTGTATGAAGGAAGGAAGGAAGGCAACTTTGATGGCAATTAACGATATCCCACAATTATTGATTGCCTCAATTAAAAGAGGACCCCTCGGAGCAGCGGGCCTTGTGCTTTGTGCTTTTGCCCCGAAAAGCGGTCAGAGCAGCGCGTACGGAACGAGGATGAATAATATTCGCCTGCTAATGGGTGAAAGAGTGCCGAAGTACTTAATCAAGAGCCGGGAAGAGTTGTGCAAGACACTTGCGCCAGCGAAATCCAGCAGCTACGGCAGCAGAAACCGCCGCAGCAGCCTGATGCATGTGCTGCTGCTGCTGTGCAGGCAACTTGTCAGGCAGAAACTTCTGCAACATGTTTTGCCTGGCGGCGGGCTTGCCAAGTTGATTTCAAAATAATGAGTTAATAAACCGCGAGAAGAAAGACCTGGCGATGGTGAAACGGCCATATGAAAGGGGGAAAGATGATATGCGCCTGCAAAGTGTCAAATAACTCAAAATGTCACAGCAAATGCGCAGACAAATCGAAAGTAATTTTTCCTCGCCAGTCGGGGACATGTTTATTTCGTTAGCTAGCTGCCACTTACTCCCAAGCATATGGCATCCTCTGCCACAAGTGTCAAAAACTGTAAGAACTAGGCTTTACAAAAAGCTAAGTGACCAGCTTAAAGTTGGCCAATCAGTGCTGGGACTACTGCTCATTTTTCATGCTCATCGGCCCTGTTTTAGTGTTGCAACAACCGGGTTGAACACTTTAGGCGGACAACCCGCAGAGTGGCTGCTGTTCGTGAACTCCCTGCCATCCCCCGAGTGTTTGACCCCCAGGCTTTTGCATTTCCAGCTAATTCGTCGGCAGCCGGGCTCAGGCTTTGCCTATAAATCTCACTGGGAGTGCAGGCTAATGAGGCCCGAGGGTGTGTTTTGGCAGCAAATTAACTCATTGCCACTCACAGCTCGCACATGTCGCGGTTCTTCATCTTCGCCACGGATCTCCCTTTCTAATTTCAGTTCGACTCGAGTTCGAGTTCGAGTTCGGCTCCGGGCCTGACATTGACTGTCTGCAGCAAAACGGCGAAAAAACACAGAGATCTCGAATGCAAATGGCCAGCTGGGGATCTAAAAATATGCAAGTTATTCGTCCGGCAGAGCAGACATCGCCTTAATTAGACCCGTTGCGAGTGGTCAGTTTAGCAATTTGCAATTAAAACTATGCACACGAGTGCGTGCACTGCCAGTGGCCTAGGAGTCGGATTGCCAGCTGCCCCGCACGCGTCAATATTCAATACCACTGCAGGCCAGCTGGATGAGTGTTTGATAGCAAAATTCAGCATAAAGAGTGTCTGGGAACTGGAACTGGTTGCGCTGCTCAGTTCAATCATTCCCACTGATCAAAAGTGTGCAAAGCTGGGCTTATTGAGCATGATTTTTCGAAGGCAGATTGCAATCGTCGGGATTTCAAATGCTTGTCACATTCCTCACTCTTTTTATACCTGTCAAACTGAAGATTGCCAAATACCTTTGGGTATATCCTGCCCGAGAACCACTCGAACAACAAAACTTTTCTAATTCAATCGAAAGGCTTCATCTTGAGTTCAGCCGGCTCAACTTTAACCTTCATCTTCATCTTGAAGTCTCATGAAGGGCGGTGAGCAGGGCAGAAGAAAAGAAGCTGACCCGGCAAACACTTGATACAAACAACAAACAGCCCAACAATGTGTTCCCTATGTGTTTGAATCGTTGCTGCTGCTGCTGCCGCTGCTGTGTTGTCTGCTTGTTAACAAATTTCAAAGTAAAATATTTCTGGGAATTCTTCGGCAGCAATGAACCCACCGGCAACAGGCAAACAAAGCGCATGTGCCGACACAGCTCCCCTCAGTTTGGTTGCTTTTTTGTGTTTTTTGGCATGCGCAGAAACGTAGCGAAGCAGCTTTTTGGATTGCGCAAGCGCAACTAAAGAACACTCAACGCAGGGATACCCTCTAGACGGGATACTTTTAAAGCTTTTCAAGCGAGAGATTGCAACTGCAGAAGCGTATGGGATCTGCGAGCCACAAAAATTAAAACTCCCGCTGAAAATGCTTGCAAGAGCGAAGAGGAAGGGGCACCAGTCTGGAATTTTTATGGTTCAAGCTCACACTTACACTTCCTACCCCGATCCACGCCATGGCCGGCCATGCCATGCTCATCACAAAAGACTTCCATTGTCTCTCCGGGGCGATTGTGGTCGAAGGAAATCAAGGAGGGGGCCCATTTTCCGCTGCAATCGCCGGCGACGGCGCGACATGTAAATTAGTGCAAAGTATTTGCATTTTAATGTAAATACAGAAAAGCAAGCGCTGATCGCAGCACAACAATGCGGCAGCCGCTGCAGCCAACTCAATTTGAACAGAAAATTGCAATTAATGCAATTTGCATTGTAAATTGTTGCTGGCAAAAAGGGTTTCTTTTGGCGACATCAACGCGAAAGCGGAAAAAAGGTAAATGCGATTTGTGAAATTGAAGTCATTTCAATGAAAGAGATGAGATGCGGCGATCAAAGGAGCCGCATTCAGCGAAATCAGTGGAGTTCGTTCAGTATTGTAATTCCTTTGGCAAATATTACAATTTCTTGTTAACAACTCAAGGTTTCCCATCCTCAATTCCTTGTGAGGTTTTAGGTTAAGTTTTGTCATTGCAAGTCAAGATAGCATATATGTTTTACTTTACTTTACTTTATAATAGTTATACAAAGCTTCAAAACTAAGTGTAACAGTCCTTGGTTCGTGGTTTTTCCTATATAAGGCGGTAAAGACTTCTTCCTTATTTTAGATATTTTAGATATTCTATACAGTTTCTTTGGGTTGGGGTTGGATAGAAATAACAGGTTTAAGTATCTGTGTTTAAAGGCTTTAATAAAAGCATCTGCGAAGCGTAGGGACTTTAATTTTACCTAAAAAACTGCAGCTATTTCCACTGCCAGAGCGACGACCGGTTGTTTTATTGCAGCTCCAATTATTCTCAAAATTTCCTTTATCCTTTGCGATGCTGTTGCTATTGTTGTTGTTGTTGTTGCTGCCGATTATGAAGCTTGTCTCTGTGTTGTTGTTGTTGTTGTGGTTGCCGTTTGTGCCTTTGCCACTCGAAGAGCGGTTGGTTAGCGGGAACATGGCATGTATCTTTTGCAGTTCGCCTTTTGGTGAGCTGGCTGCCTCATGTATCCGCAGATGTATCTGTTCCAGGCTGGATGCAGTTCCAGCTGCGAATCCTTTCGAGTCGTTGCCCGCTGCCGGGCGCCTGATTTGGCTCAGCTTCTGGCACTGAATTCCTCCTTCCGTTCCGCCCTTCCCTCACACTTTTGGCAGCTCCAAGTTTTTCGTGGGTTTTCGCTTATTCGTTTTTTTCGTTAAATTCGTTTTTTAAAATGCATCTGCAAAGCCGGCACTGGGCGCTTTGAGAAAAAAATACAACACTTTTATTTCAATTTATTATTTGAATTCCCCTCGCTCGCATGTTTGTTTAATGTGGGAATCTGTGCTAAGAGTTTCACTGTTGTTTTCATTTAACTTTCCTTATAACTCTTGTAATCACAAGTTTCCAAATGGCATGAAATTCGTGTAAATCCCTCGCAAAGCCATAAAAAGACTGCTATCTAATCGTTAAGCATTGTCTTGGCCCATGACTCAGGGAAGGGTCATGGAATTTCGCATGGTAAACAGTGAAGAACTTTGCACAGAATTCCTAGACCATGATGCACGCACCATTAAACTCAAGCAGGTAAGTTAAACTACACTTTTATCCGCACTGTGCTCACATTGTGCATACGTCACGGCACTTTTAGCTTTTGCTTAATTTTTGTTATTAAAATTTTGCCATTTGCGCACACTTTCCAACAAACTAGGCTGGTGTGGTGTATATACTATTTTAGAACCGTATCCAATGTGTCGAATTGTGCCGGGCGATGGGGATCGCGAGCCAGAGATTTTCCGATTAAATCCGAGTTGTGCGCGATCCGTGCGCTACGCTTGCGCGAGCTTTGAGATACTTTTCGAAAATGAGAAGCGGAGACCGAAAAGCCAGACAAGTGCCGGAGAGAATCGAGGTCTCCAAACGCCAAGCCAGCTGAGAAAAGTCTCCGGTACCGGTTTCCAGCCCGCTCTCTCGCACGCGCACTCGCACTCGCACGCTCGCCATGTATCTGTATCTGAAAATGTATCTGCGGCGCTCAGCGCTTATCAGCTGCGCTATCACTATCACTCTTTTTTCAATTTGCGCCGAGGAATTCATTCACGCTTCGCTGTCGCTGTCGTTGTCGTTGTCGTTGTCGTTGCCGCTGCCGTTGTATTCATTTGTATTTGCTCTTCTTGGGCATTTGACTGATTGAGGTGGTGCCTCACGGCAGGAACTGTCGCTTATCGCTGTGTCGGAGTCCCAAATAGCAAACAAATCCAGCGGGCCAAAGGGTCTGGGTCTGAGTTGGGATTGGGTTCCGAACCGGGGCTCTTTTTTTTTTTGGTTTCGGTTAACGGTGACGCAAGAAAACGTGCCACTGGCTGTGGTGCCTCATTGACGCACTTCGGGGGTTATCTGGGCGATAAAAATGCCACTAATTGAGAGGTCAAACCGAAGGATGCCCCAGGACAGCCCCTCGAAAGGGTGTCAGTGATTTAGTGTTCTTTTACGCCTGTCTATGCCTTGCCTGGTCTTTCTTTTGTTTGAGAAACTTGATATTGTAGCTACCAAAGAGCAAATACTCGTATAAAAAAAACATACTTAACAGCTAGCAACCACAAGCGATATTTGTAACATTTATAAGAACCCTAACAATGTGAAAAAACTCGTAATCCCCAGAAAAGATTGTACAGACGTTGTAAATAGTAAATAGTAAAAAAATAGTATATTACTTCACCTATAACCACTCTGGTAGCTTTCCAGGCCATTAGCAATCCAGTTGAGGTTGCCCAAGCCCCAGAAACACTTTTGATAAGCAAAAGCCGGACACAGTTCCAATTACATTAGAATTAATCAAATCATTGGCAGGGGGAAAAGCGAAAACCTCACCTACCTCGGGCAGTTGACAACAATAATAGTGTGTAATCGGTGGAAATGTTTGGGTAGCCGGTACCCTCAGACACTGAGTCCATGTTGAGCTCCCAAACGAGCTAATACCTTTGACACAATCTTGATTAATGGGCTCCGATAATGGGCCCCCAAATTGGAGCTGCTGGCAAAAGCAGAGCCAAAGCCCATGTGGTTCGGTTTTCCTTTAACTCGATCGGGAAAATCTCGGCTGGGCAAAAAACTAGCAATGACGTTTAATTGCTAGCAACTGGCAGATAAGAAAGCCAAGAAATAAATATTCAAAGTGATAAGATTGCCAAGAGTCCGGGCAATAATAGAAACATTGCCAGATAAGGAAAGGACTGATCTTACCATTATAATTGGGGCAGTTGCTACTCGTTGAATTATTTTAAAGATTAGATATAGAATATCTAGATTAGTGGGATTATTATAGGAACTCCTTTTTGACAATTTAAAATCAGGAATATTTAGGGGAGTTTGAGTAGAGGATAAATACTTCCAGTTTTCGTGGCTGATTTCAATCAATTTCTGGCTTGAAAGTGTGGTGCTTTCATTATCGGAAACTGGCAAACTGACTATGGAGTTCAACTCATAAATATTGAAAGAGCAATTGCGAATTCAAATTCAAGTGCAACTTCGATTATGGGAACCGCCGCCCAGCTCTTATCGAACACACAAAATGCATTCGACTGTGCGTGCGCGGGAATTTTATGAGGCTCCTATCTGAATCTGCGTCTGCGTCTGGGTCGGAGTCGGAGTCGTAGATCCATTCCAATAAATAGTTGGCCATCCGCAGAGTCCATGCTGTGCCTACGGGCAACAAAGTTGCAATTGCAGCAACGTCCGAAAAGTTGCAGTTGAAGTTGCAGGCTACGACTCGCAGTATCCGTCGGATGCACAAATGAAACAGGGGAGTTTCTCTAAGTGAGATTTCCTGCAGGCCTACTTTTGATACATTTTGAATTGGCATTAGATTGGATTTCAAATACAATATTTGCTGTATCCTTAGAAATATAATTGCAATCTCCTTCTTCTTCATTGGGAAGTTCCACTGTAGTTCCCAGCCGGTTTGGAACTGCGGTCCATTCATGGCAACTACCGTTTGGGTCTTTTGTTTGGCTTTGTCTTGCTGCCGTCAGTTCGCCGCGTCTATTTGTAGATACAAGCCACCAGCCAACAACTCCTCGGAGCTGCATGCTCCGTGCTCAGTGCTCCGCACTCCAGACTCCATTGCCCATCGACTGCATCGAGGGGATGGATGGATCTCGTTGCTCGGTGTGTGCACTGCGCTCGTCTACCTGTTCGTACCTGACGCGTCTCTCGAGCGATCTACGGTTTGTCTTGGCCACCGCAGCGCTCGTTCTCGGCACAATCTCAAGTGTTTTTTAAAAGTTTTCCAGCGATAAGCCATGTAACTTTATGGCCCCTCCACTCGCACATCCACTGCGGCTCCATCATCATCATCATCATCATCAGCAGCATCATCAGCATCATCAGCATGCATCCTAGTCCACAGTCGTGTGGTGTGGTTCGCTTTGGTGTGATCATGATGAATATGATTCATGACTTTTCACTTTTCCGCACAGACAAACGCACGTTGCCGAAAGAGCCGCGAAATTGCAGCACAATGGGATGCATTTGGAAATAATACCCATTTTTTTGTGAGTTCAGTAAGGAAGTGATTAGAGTACATTCGTAATCCTCTAACTTGATTACTAGATGCTTATTGTGTATGGTTTTAACTTGAAACCATAGACAATTTGTTACCTTTTTTGGGTACAAATTTATTGTAAAAGAAACATCTACCTCCTATGAAATGCTAGCTTAGAACAAACTTTACGACCTTACCTTATTGAAAGGTATGCAAAATTAAATTTAATGACTGCAGCCAGTGCAAACGCCCACTATGCATATATTGACTTGGCTGACACTTAACCCTTAACATAAATTCTCATCAGCTCTGTGGCTTTGTTGTGCTTGTGCCACGTAAATTACTGTGACATTGCACTTTGCAGCATCATTTGGCAATTTGTTGAGCTCATTTTGTGGCTGCTCGGCTGCGGGGCTGTGCTAGTTTATTGATTGGTTTTAAATTGAAATGGAAGTCAGCAGCGCGAGCATAAATCTTTGCCAATTTTCCTATTAGAAACTGTCAATGCCAGCGAGTTTTCACCCCCGAGGATCGACCGCCGCCGCGGTCATATGCTAACCGAGTGGTAGATGGATCAATGCGGCGAATATATCCATTTCGGATGATTTATGACCCCGACTGGCTTGTTAGCCATCTGTGTGAAATGGGCAAAGTCGGGCCACTTGTTTGGCTTTCACTGGCTTTGTTTACTCTATTGCCAATCGGATCGGCTACACTGTAACTTTCTTATAAACCCATTAGAACTGAGTACCCAAATGTGTTGTAACTCTTTATCATATTATCTAGACTTTTCTTTAAAGAAAGGGTAACCCTTCCCAAGATTCGCGTTGATTTGGACAGCTTGTCTGAGGGCAATTCTCAAAGTGCAACCTTAACTTGCCCACGGCCATTGGAGGTTTGTTGGTTTTCTTGGCCGAGGATACTGTGCCATGACGCTGACGCTGATGCTGATGATGTTGTAGTTGCAGATGCAGATGCAGATGCAGTTGGGACTGTGGAAGTGGAAGTGCCGGGGGTCAGCCGCCGCCTTTCTAATGGCGAGATGCTGAGCGAAATGGGTCCGCTGCGAGTGGGTCATTAAAGCGGTGGTGCGCCTGTTTGTATGCCCGGTAATGAAGGATTGTAAATGAGTTTAATACCCTCCGTTCCAGTCAGCATTGATGAATTGCCATTCGGCGGCCCCAAACAAGGCTCCACGTCCACCGATACCAATGGATATGACAGAGAAATCGCCAAGGGGGACAATATAACCGCCAGCCCACAATTCGCAATTAATGAAGTGAACTTTACTTTTTACAGATGCCCCAAACTTTAATTACTTTTCTCTACGGCTCGTTAGGGGAAAACAACAGCGATTGCAGCTATAAATTTCAATCTCCAAACTCAGTTATTGAGTTTTCTTGACAATCAATTAAGTAACAAATTAATAACTACAATATAAACTTTTGAGCACTCACCACTTTCGGCTGCGCTCAGGCACTTGGCTGCCATCTCCTCGTTGAGCTCCTCGGCGGGATTTCCGTCGCCCGAGTCCAGGACACAGGTCACACTCGCGGATCCCCAGTCCAGGGCACTCACGCCATCGCAGCTGGACATCATGGAGATGTCCATGGGCGGCACTGAGTTGCCCCTCAAAGTGCTGGTGCCGCTGATGCCGCCCCCGATGGAATCGCCGCCCAGGGAGGCGTACTTGAGGTCCAGCGAGGAGTTCATGGAACCGCCGTAGAGGGAGCTCGTGAGGGAGGCACACGTGGAGTCGAAGCTGCGGTTGCTGGCCCTTCGCTTCTCCGGCGTGGCATACACAGGCTCCTCCTTGCGGGGCGTGACACACTCGGCGTAGGCCGGGGGCCCAGCATTCGAGGTTGTCTCCGGATTGAGGGTCCCGTAGACAGAGGTCATCATTATGTCGTTCCGATTGAAGCTCGGCTGCCAGAAATCTTCATCCACGTTGCCAGAGTCCACGAGCTCGGAGGACTCTTCTTCCTCCTCCAACTGCTCCTCGGCCACCAGCTCGTCCAGGTAGTCCGCCTCGTACAGACGCGACTCGTCGATCATGGCAATGGTGTCGTCCAGGTCCCCATCACCGTCCTCGCTTCCGGACTCCCCGTCCTGCTCCTCGTTGGTGTTCAGCTTCTGGAAGGTCTCGTCCGCCTGCTGCATCAGATCGTAGGCATGTGGAATGGACGAACCGTGCAGCGAGTCCGAGTCGTTCTCCTCGATGCAGGAGAGGTGGCGGGTCCGGAATCCGTAGACAATGCCACTGGCCACCACCTTGGGCGGCGGATTGATGGGCAGCGGCGGTGTCTGCAGCTCTGTTTGGTCTCCATCGTCCCCCAAAGGTAGATGCATCTGCGGTAGGGTGGTCATTCTGAAAGGAGTTAATCAAATCATAGCGCGGGGGATTAATGGAGTTACTGGACAAAGATTCAGTGCCAAATCTGAGAAATCTTAGTGGTACTGATCCTCTCTCAATAGGCTTATTTTTTCATAAATTAAAAACCTAGAGACATAGGTAACGTATCTAAGGTTTCTTTAACAAGATTCATATTGTAGGGAAACATTGTAGTAATCTCCCAGAACAGTAGCCACTGCCGACACCAATGTATCCGCCTGTTCATTAAACATAATCTAACAGATGTAATGCCAGGTCTGGCCTGACATTAACGATCCTCCATAAAGGCGCACTCAAATAGACGGATTTCCAGCGGAAATGAACTCCGTTCAGTTGGGCTCTGAGGTGCGAGCTTGCGTTTTGGTTCGACTGCGATAAGCCCGGACAACTTTAATGCCACTTAATGCCCGGCTAGCAGTGGGACATGAAATTGTCCCAACATCAATCTCCAGCTGCAGCTCCACAAGAAGCAGAGGCAACAACAGCGGCAGCAGCAGTTCACACATGCCACACAAGCGGGGGAGGGGGCGCCCAGAACACGGGGAGCTGGAGACGGAAGTGTCCCCCAAGCGATAGACAACAACTTCCCCCGATTTTATGGCCACATGCGCATCTTGCTCGCATTTGGTGCGCATGCCCCGTGTGCGTTGCATGATGGCCCCCAGCAGCGATTTTGTGGCGTCTCCAAATGGTTCTTCCTCTTCATCGCCTTCCTAGGTGCAAGGAACTCGGAATACAGTTGAGATTCCATAAACTCAACACCAACTAGTGTCTGAAAACCACCAGTTTTGTTTACAAATTAAGCGAAATTGGATATTGCTTATTTGTATTTTGTAGTCTAGCAATGTAATTTTTGGAGAGCGAAATACAATATTATTATAATACAGTTATCAATAAACAAGTAATATAAACAAGATTCAAGTTTTCCAAAGTTGTATTGCTTAAAATATAAAGAGGTAGAGCCAATTTAATTTATAAGGAATTGTTGAATCTGTTGCCAACATTTCGCAACCCAAAAAATTAAAGATCATCTTTCACTTCACAAGATATCAATTGGCTTTAGCTTTACAATGCTTTACATTACTTGAAGTAATGTTAATTGTTGCTCCCGCTCAGTTGTTCATAGTGAGGTTCAACTGTACTATATAGTATTTCAATGCTGTAATGTCGTCGCACTCCAATATGCCTACACACTCCCCTCATCTTCGAAACTCCCTAATGTTACCCCTCGTATTGCAACGGTTACTGTTGATCCCGCTTTCCCCATTTCCCACTCCACAGATTTGCATTCTCAGGGGAAAAACTAATGTTTGGCTTGTGGCCGTGCAAGTTGACTTTGGCAATGCAAAGTTTTAAATAAACACCCTGTCCCCAGAGGGGAGTTTGCCTAGGTTTGACGAAAATGCACTTGAAATATTTTGCAAACTCAAAATAAGCCAAGAATTTACGCCAGAATGGGTGGAATACTCTGGTTTGAGTGGCATTTCCCACTTTGCTGCCCCTGCTTTTCCACGGTGCAGCATTTATACAAAACTAATGCAACAAACAAATTACTCGAGGCGACGAAAAACTACACATCCCATGGCGGGACGAAAATAGATCAAGCAAACTATCTGAAGAGGAAAACTAAGCGCGCGACGCGATGTGGTTGCCGCGGAGGCAGTTGTTGCAGTTGTTGCCGTTGTTGCTGTTCCGGCTGCAGTTGTTTGTCGTGCGCCAAGGGCGGGGGCCCAGAACGAGGGGGGCAGCCCAGGATCCCCAGCAAACTGCATTAAACTACTTTCCGTGCCGCTTATTGCATCGTCTGCGCGCGTTTCTACTTTTAGCTGTTGCACGGGCCAACCCGAGTGTGTATCTCTGAGAATCTTGAACTTGTGCTGCGTTCACTCTTTTTCCTCGTTTTGGTTTTGTTTGTGTTTACATTTGGCTGGCTGGCTCTGCTTCTTTTTACACTTTTTGGTGGAAAGCGCAATAGGCTGGAGCAGGGGAGGGGAGTGGGGTCGCCCCATCGAACATGCGACATTTTTCAGTTGGTTCCCAATTTAAATTCAGCCGCCTTTGTTTCGCCTCGCCGCTCCAGACATAGCCACTTAAATGCTCTGGGATGTGGTCACTGAACGAGGCTCCCTTTTTGGATTCCTCGATCGGGGAGATGTTGCAAATTGCGAACTGCGCATTCCCAAGGCAACTTGGCCGACATCGAATTGCTTTAGCATTACTCATGTTTGGCAAGAACTACACGAATATTATACTTGATTTGCCTCAATGAACCCATCAACTTTTATAACACCTATTCTTTAAATTTATCGCTCAAGCTCACAAATCCAAAAAGTATGCTACGATACAATGTTGCTGCCACAAACCTTTCTCGTTGCTTAATCCTTTTTCTATGTTTCGATATGTTACTGGAACGTTTAGGAAATCCTTTCACAAGAGGTGTTTTTTTTGGCAATATTTAGGAACTTTTTGCAATCACTAGGCAAGTTTTTCAATTGTGCTTTGCCACTCGTCACAGATATGCTTTCACTTTCACTGATAATCCAAAAAATGTGGCAATCAATCCGCTTGGCGTTCGGCTGCTCTCTGGATGCTGTGGCAGAGGTTTCCGTATCTTTTTTGTCCGCCGTAAACGTAACCGTATCCGCACCGAACGCGCGCTGGAATGCAATTGAGACGAGCGGATCGGCGACTGCATCCGACGGATGAATATCATCGGCAGCAACAGCGGCAGCAACTGCGGCAGCGCAGCCGCAACATCCCTCGGCAACAGGCGAAGAAGTCGCATCTGCATTTGTATCTGTGAATGTATCTGTATCTGGAGGCGTGTGCCCCGGTGCTAACTAGACGGAGAGCTAAGTCGGAGCTAAAAATAATCAGGAGTCGGACGTGCAGTCAGCGCCGGTCCATCACTTTTGTTAGATTCCGTTTCCTAAGCAGTTGCAAACTCGGCTGTTTTATAGCTAAAAGTTTGTAATATTCATTAGGATAGCAAAAATTGTGGTTAAAATTGTAATTTATTTGAAAATTCCATCAAAAATAGTTTCACCAAATTGATTATTTCATTAGAATTCATTCAGGAGACTCTGAACAACAGTAATTGATTTGGAAGATTTTACTTTGTATGGAATAAGATAGAGAAAGGAAGCTTACAATAATGTAATTTATATATACATATATATCGATGTTTTATCTCTATATGCAATGTAAAAAATTTTCAAAAGGGTTATATATTTTATTTAATATAAATATGTATAGGTATTTAAGGAACTTCTAGAGAGCAGCACTGATCCCGAAAGTAGACGCTGCGTCTGTTTTCGTTGCACCCCGCGAAGCGTGCTCGGTTTCTAATGGGATCTGCCCCAAGGGAGGCACACGGGGCAGCCGATAGCAGCAAATAGAAGCTGCGGGGAGCGGTGTGGCAGTCGCCCAAGGTTTGCCAGCGGAACCATTATGTCGCTTGCTTGGTTGCCATTTAATTGCACTCAGTTGCCGGGGGAGTGAATAGATTTCAAAGTATGCCTCACGCACAAAAGGGGAGTTTGGCCAACTGATGGTTGAAGAATCTCTCAAAATGTAGTGGAAACTGCACAGAAAACTTTAAACAAACGTATTATTTATTTAAGAATTGACATTCCACTTTAAGTAAGCTTTCTAACTCTTGTTTACCAACTATACTTGACCAAACTATGCACAAACTAACCTAACTTGATGAACTCTGCACTTCAATTATTGTTGAAACTGTTGTCCCCACTTTTCCTATTAGCCATATCCTGGGGACTGTACCTGGAACTCCTCCGCCCCAATACCACCGCGACCACAACCCCCATAAACAAGAGCCTAGCCCCGAGTTCAACGCACCTAGATTCAATCCACATCGGCAACAAGTCTGCCGTGCAGGACGAGATACAATTGCAGTTCATTCAACCCGGGGCCAAGGAAGCGGAGCAGAGGTGAGCACATGGAGCGGAGACTTCTATGCAACGGAAATGGACTAATTTTTCATGTTTCGATATTGGATGACAGCAACAGGAGGACACACTTTCTGGGAAGACGGCGACGCATGCGCAGCCAAGAGTTTGTTCACCTCACGGGGCTCGGGGAGCAGGAGGAAGCTGCAAGATACATTGCTTGTACTAAGTAGTTATAGTTACGCACGGATTGTATTACACGATGGCTGAACGCTTCGCTGGAAATTCGGTTGATTGTTCCCGGCAACTGTTTCGATTCCAGGCCTTTCCTGTATTTGTCTTCGCCCGCCGTAATATCACTTCCACTCTCACTCCGGCCCGCTCGCTCCCCATCGGTTTGTGTAAATTATTCGTGACACCTTTCCGATGAGTTTCTGGTTCGAGATCCTAGGCCTGGGATTCCAGATTCCGTATGATGCCTGCGCCTGCGCGTGGATTGTCTTTAATCGCAGGCAGTCTTCGCGGGGCCCTCGCCCTTTGATAAATTATTGTGGGAACTCGCATAAATCTAACGAGCGAGCAGGAGTGGTTGCATTTGAAGGATGTGAGCAAGGCCTGTACTCGTAAGTAAATCGATGCCCAAACTCATTAATTTCCCCCAAAGCCTGGGAATTTCACGGTTTCCTAATCAAGTGACCAGCTATAAAGACCAAAACCTGTTGCCTACCTCAAGGAACATGGTTTTCATTTAATTATTATTTTAAAGTATGTACAATAATTTAGTAGAATCTTTTGTTAAAAAAATATTGTGGTTGTAGAGGTTTTAACTGAAAAGTTATACATACTTGACCATAACTTAGACACAATAGGAACTAGTGACAAAATCCCTTTTGCATTAGGTTCGTTTAGCTTAAACGCAGATAATGTACGTATATCTTTTTATACGAATTAGTATTTCCCTAAATTAATACTCAATGCTGCTAAAAGATATTTTTAGCATAGTTAATAAATTGTTTCCAAAAATGTACTTAGTATTCGAACTCATTAAACGTATTTGTTTTGAATTTTTTTTTAATGGCATTTCTTAAATTTTAGGTAACAAGTTTTTTTTATATTATAATTATTTTAAAAATCAAGATGCTATAAAATGAATATGAGGTTGACAGAAGCTGAGGCCCTACAAAACCCACTGATGAGCATGAAATGGGAAACCATAAAAAATGGTTACAGTATTTGCTATATTTATTCAATCACAAAATATATCCGATTTGTAGCAACAGAAATTTGAAAAGTAACAGTTTCTCATGGAAATCCAAAGTTTGCACAGGCAGTAAGCTCCGACTTTTCGTTCAGTCAATTTTACATTTAGGTATTACACAGTGTAGTGATTTTACGGAAAGAACCAATATAAATTTTATTTTTACAACTTTTTTATAGTAGATTTAAAATTTGTTGTTTAGGAGGAGTTTACACGAGACCGCGAAAATGGAAAACAACCGAATGATCAGCAACGGAGTTTTTAAGATGACACTGAAGGACCTGTACAAGGTGATTTCAGCACAATGGCTACAGTGGCTGAACCATAAGAAAGAGGAGGAAGCCAGGATCCAAGCCGACCGGCGACTTCTCCATACAAGGCTCAATCAAATAATGAAACATATTCAAGAAATGGAAAACACCGTCGGTGTAGATGAATTGTCCGATAGCGATTATCACTTGCTGGATAGCCGACTCATTAGCGAGATCCAGCACTACCAGATGCTAATAGAAACTCTCGTTCGTGTGTGCAGGCGGGTGGCGCGGACGAGGTGGGAACGGCAGACCAGGGAAATGGCATTATACCAGGAGTTTTTAGTCCGGCGCCATTTCCGCATCACGCCGAGCATTCGCATACGACCCAGGCGTGTTCCAATTGAGGTGCCTCGATTTGCGACGGATCAACCGGCATGGGGTCATCCAGAGGTGCATCAACTGGAGCAGAACCAACTGGAGGAGAATCAACTGGAGGATAATGAAGCAATGGAGAATTAACCGATGAAGAACGAGGTGGAGGAGAATCAACTGGATGAGAATGAACCGATTGAGAACGAACTGGAGGAGAATGAACCAATGAAGAATCAACTGATGGAGAACGAAGTGGAGGAGAATCAACTGGAGGAGAATGAACCGATGGAGAACGAACTGGAGGAGAATGAACTGGAGGATAATGAAGCAATGGAGAATTAACCGATGAAGAACGAGGTGGAGTAGAATCAACTGGATGAGAATGAACCGATAAGAACAAACTGGAGGAGAATGAACCAATGAAGAATCAACTGATGAAGAACGAAATGGAGGAGAATCAACCGGAGGAGAATGTAGATTAATGGCCAGTGCAGTGAAAGTTTCGGAGCGCAAATTCATTGTAGAGCACTAGCCGTAGCAGTAGCATGAGCTTTTATTAGTACTGACTAATCAGTCAATCGGACATACATATTTTTCGCCACGCATTTGTAAATTATTAGTCCAGAAGTCTATAATTTTATAGACTCCACCCATTTGGTATTATACGCTTGGTATTATTATACAGAACCCAATATACAACCCAGAGAGTGCAACATTTTCCAACATTCGTGAACAAATTGAATGTCTCTTAATCTGGAAAGTATTTAAATTTTAAAATGTTTGTACCTGCAATGCATATTAAATGCATTGTGTTTTACTCATATGAATAAAATATTATTACCCTAACTGTTAAAATGTTATTTTTTCATGTTTTTTGGTGCCAATCGAATATGTTGGGATCCCGATCGATAGATAAATCTCTGGAGGTACGGCATTCCTGAATCGGAGACGTATTGAC
>JAJJHQ010012325.1:567910-749363 GCA_021223825.1 Drosophila ironensis
GGGGTAACATCACGATTTTTGCGTATTTTTGTTGAAAATTTTTTTGGCGGGAATTGGAAAAGTTGGGATGGGGATCGATAGATAATCTCTCCAAAAGGTGTTAAAGGTACGACTTTCCAAGATCCGCTGCATTTTGGATGAGATATGTGCTAATGAAGTTACACCTTGACAGCACAACCGCGCAATTTGTTGCATACTTGTTGCATACTCTCGGGCTTGTATGTTGGGTTCTGAACTTGGATGAGTTAGTATTAATGTTCTGGCTTGTATTAAATACCAGATGGATAAGGCGGAAAAGTGTCAGGTTGGCGCGAAATTTTGAATTTAGTTTCGTTGCATACACCTAATTAACCTTTCGCTGCATGGATGTGATCTTACTCGCATAAATCTCACTCGCATTATTTTGGTTAGTGAAACTTCTTTATTTTCTCGATGATGTGGTCTTAATAGATACGCTTAAATTGATTAATCGACTACGTCAGTTCGGACTCTAAGCTATAAGTGAAGTGATGCAGATAATTATAATAATTACACCTAATTAACCTCTCGCTGCATGGCAATAATTTTGGATGATTTAGCAACTTCCTCAACACATTAACGGTCAGTCTCGCATTCGGATGATAGTTTTTTTTCCTTTTTTTTGTTTTTAAAAATATGTACAACAACTTTCAATGAAATGCCAAAAACGGGGTGTATATAAAATTTTGTAAATGCTTTGCTTGAGCTAAAATACTTGTTTTAAACGACGATAAAGATATTGGTCCGCCTGATAGATCTCGGATACTTTTGTAATAGCAGGAGGTAATATTCCGTCATGTTTAGCAACTTAAGCTGAAGCTATGTGCATGATGGAACATCTACTTAGGCATCGTCTTACAGGCTAGGGCTACTTAGGTCGAAAACTACCTCAATTGGCTTAGCTAAAACGACTCAATGTGAGTCAGGACAAGGAACACTTTGCATCGGCTGGCATGCAAACACAAAACTACAATAATAATAAACTTCAGTGTCGTTGGCCAGATGACCTGGAGGAGGTCCTGGCAAAATGATGGCACTAGGAGAGCTTAAGCTCCTGCTCTAGAACTTCTCGTCGTCGATGTTGCTCCGGCAATTGTTCAGCGCCGACTGCCGCTTCAGGGTGCCCGTCTCGCAGTCGTTGTAGGTCTTGGCCAGCACCTTGGGCGTGTTGTTCGGGTGCATGGTGTTGCGATTGAGGGTTCCATTGCCCACATTGCTGTTCTTGGCGGGCATCCGGAAGCTGGACTGCCGCTTGGGTCGCTGATCGTAATACTGCAAGAGTTTACCAATAGACTTTAGCTCTATTTAATTATTTGATTGTCAAATCATGACTTACGTCCTTGGTCGGCAGGCTGGAGTACTGATTGGGGTAGGTGTCGAAGCTGGCCGTCGTCGTTGTGGTCTTGTTCAAGGCCTCCTCGGCGCTGAGCAGGAATCGTCGTTTCGTGTATCGATAGGTGGCCAGGCAGCAGCCCACAGTCACCATGGTGAACACGGCTATCACTATGGGCAAGGTGGCGCTGGAGGCCGATTGTGTTTCTGTCGGGGCGGAGGGTTCTTGTTAGTCAACAATGTTCTTTACCTTTGCAAGAGTATGATTGACTTACCATCGCACTCGTTGGGCACGCAGGCGGTCTTCTCGAACTCTGCTCCTCGACACTCCATCGTCGATGGCTGTTCCACAAGACAGCGGCGATGCCTCAGACGAATTCCATCGCTGGAGCAGCGCGACCACTCGCTCCAAGTACTCCATCCTAGGAAGTCTGAAAGGGAAGATACAAGAGATTAGAGTTTGCATCCAAAACGGGAGAAAAACAACTGGTATCATAAGAGTTTGTAGTTATTATAGTCTCAAATATATGCCTAGGTACTGGTGTATCATACGGACAAACGGATATGGCTATAGCGATGCGGCTATTGATGCTTTTTGCATCAAATTAATGTTAAGATATGATAATTTTTGGTTCCCCAGACTTACGTCTTCATACGGACAAACGGACAGAAGGTCTCAGCTTTATGGATTCTTAATGACATTGTTTCCTGTATATAAAAAGTTAGCTGAACTCACCTTCGCATGGCACCATCTCGCACTTCTGCTCCTCGAGAGCTCGACCCTGGCAAGCCCGCTCGTGGCCGCCCAGACAGCGACGCGTCCGCCGGCGCAGACCCAGACCGCAGGTCACCGAGCAGGCGGACCACTCCGACCAGCAGCCCCACTCACCGTGGTCCACCTCGTTGTCAATGGACAACTGCTGCTGATCGTCGGTGGGGCAGGCCTGCAGGTTGCAGGCGCGACTCTGGGTGCCGCGTCCGCGCTGCCTTTGCTGAGTGCCTCCGCCGCAGCTGGCGCTGCAGGGCGACCAGTCGGCGGCGTCCTGGTTCTCCTCATGTTCTCCATGCCGCTGGCAAGTTCCGTCCGCCTGGCAAACGCGCGACTCCTCCTTGGCGAGTGCCACGCGCACGGAGCTGGGATCGGGGCTGGTGGCCCGGCAGACGTATCGGTAGCGACGCTCCCACTTCGGCTCGCTCGAGTTCTTCGCCCCCGCATTCGTCATCCACGGCGTCCAGCCGCTGAACTTGCGCACCTCCTGGCAGCTCTGCATGTTGCACTCCTCGTAGTCCAGCCTACAGCCCGGGCACTCTGTTCCGCCGTTCAGCGGGGTCGGGTCGTTGCATTCGCGTCGTCGCATCCGGAAACCGCCACCGCACTGGGCGCTGCACTCGCTCCACTCACCCCACGGTCCCCAGCCTCCATTCACGGCCTGCGGCTCCGGCACCGGGCACGGGGGCAGATGCCGGCAATACATCTCCGACTGCTCCGAGCCCACGCAAGTGCGACCGCCATGCGCCGGCTTGGGATTGCCGCAGGTGCGTCGCCGGATCTTCACGGCCACGCCGCAAGTCTGAGAGCAGGGCGACCAGGCGGACCACTCTGTCCAGCCGCCATGCTGGGTGCAGTTCGTCACCTGGGTGCTGTTTAATTAGGGGAAATATTAGAAGGTTTATTTGATTGACAATTACAAGGGAAACCCACCTGATGCCCTCACAGGAGACGCCTCCGTGCTGGGGTTGCGGATTGTTGCAGCTGCGCTGCCGGCACTGACAGTTGCTGTCCGGCTGCTCGTGCTGCTGACAGGAGGACCACGTGGACCATGTCGACCAGCCCCCGTCGATGGGGGCATTTAGAACGGGGCAGGTGAGCTGCGGCGCTTGTTTCCAGTGCTGCCACACGGAGGAATCCGCTGGCTGGGGCATGCAGCGCTCCACCAACTCGTTCCATCCGCAATACGGATCCATGGCGTTCAGGCAGCTCGACTGGGAGACATGCCGGCTGCAGTGCTGGGCGGGAATCCGGGTGAGGGCCAGGTCAGTGCCCAGATAGAGCGAATCGGTGACCTTCAGATAGGCCATGTTCAGCAGGGCACTGGTCCCGGTGTCGTCCGCCTGCCAGTTCTCCACCAGGCAGGTCTGTGCCTCGCCTCCGTCGCCGTACTTCACCGACAGCTTCTTGATGTGATTGCCGCTGCTGGCCACGAACAGCACATGCACCTGCTCCGACTTGGTGGTCACTATGTCCAGGGCCAGGCGGCCGTACTGCTCCAGCTTCGAGTGGTACAGCGGTTGGGCGCCAATGGGCTGCACCGCCTGGTCCACCAGCTGGTACTTGGAGCTCTCCAGCCACTGGTTGTAGTTGGGACTGCCACTCGTGCACTGGAATTGATTGCGCTGCTTGATGTTCACCGTCTGCCAGGCAGCATCAGCATGCTCCTGGTGCTTAAGGGCCCCGTCGAAGGCTTCGTTTATCGAGCTGAGGTTAAAGGCGCAGACAGCTGATCCAAAAATACTCGACCTACCAAAGAACACTCCTTAATAAGTATATCTTGATGGTAAAAACATAAAATATAAAAACCTACCCGGATGTTCGGAAGGTGGCATACAGAACAGACTCGGATTCCGAGTAGGTCATGCCCTGGACCTCGTCGAAGTAGTAGGGATACTCCCCGGGCAGCGAGCAGTTCAGGCGAGCCTTCAAGAAGGACATCCAGTTCTCCCGCGCCCACCGTCCACTGCCCGCATCGTTCTTGCAGACTCGGGCGATTCTCGAGTAAATCACCTGGAGAGCAAAGAAATCACAGCTTTATATTTGGATTGCAATGGATTGGAAATCAAACACCCACCTTGCCACAGCTCATGTGCTCCACGGCTGACTCGCGGAGTACGAAGTAGACAAAGCTGCCGGCCTCGAAGCTGCCCACAAATTGGGCTCCATTTAGCCAGTTGTTGTTGTATTGCTTGGTGCGAAGGAAGCGCTGTGGATCACATAAACATAAGTTAATAGTTTCTTGACACAATTAGAGTGCTAGGGTTCCATGAAGGGGTTTCATGGAAAGATAGTTTCTCATAGCAACAGTGAACAGCTTAAAAATGACTCATACGCCATGTACGCCAATCCTCAACATCAATAACTATAAAATAAATACAACTCTTTTGGCGCAATATAATCAAATACAAACTCATAAATATCAAGTTAACTCTCGCTCAT
Organism: Drosophila ironensis; assembly: GCA_021223825.1. NCBI lineage: Eukaryota > Metazoa > Arthropoda > Insecta > Diptera > Drosophilidae > Drosophila > Drosophila ironensis. The sequence goes on from JAJJHQ010012325.1 coordinate 572,472, forward strand.
TGAATAATGGCTTGGAAAAAAGTCAAATAAATTGCTTATCCGCCATGTGGGCGGAATACTTTAGGTACCTAAGAGCTAAGCACAAAAGAGCTGTATTATTAGACAGACTTGCTGTGAAATCATGCCGGATCTTTGCAAAGTGCTAGCCATGGATCGGCTAAAGGCATTCAATTCGAAATATAGTACCCACCTCGTTGGACTGAACACCCGTGCGCAGAATGGCCACATCGCTGCCGGAGAAATCCGTGGCGGTGCCGACAAACAGCTGGCCATTGGCCTGCAACAAGCTGGTGCTGTTCGCCTGCGGATGGAAGGGGCACTTGACCACGCCGCTGTCCACGCCGGTGACGTTGAGGTTCTCCATCTGCAATGTGGATAGGAGTGTGTGTGTGTGTTTGGTTAGCTTGGGTTAGCTCGAGGTGGGACTGTCGCGTCACTTTGGCGACTTGGACGACCACTCACCTGGCGCCACGAACAGCGCGGCTGGAAGGCGTTCGTCCCACACGCGTACAGTTGGTTCTCACCATAGCTGTGCAGCACGCGCACATAGTTGCGACACAAGCGCTCCGACTGGCCTTTTGCCTGGCACATGGCGATCTCCGACGCTGTGGCTCCCCAGCTGGCCCGCTGCAGCAGCTCCAGATCGAGGGACATGCGGTACAGGGTGTCCCTGCAATGGCAATACAAAAATCGTGTTACTCGTACATTTCATCCTGCAAGTCGCCCATAAACTATCCAATGATACCACGTCAAATGCGAGCAAACAGTTAGAGATATAGCGACCGCAATCGCTTACAAATAAGGCAGACTCCGGCCCCCCAGCCCCCCCTGCCATTTGCTGTCATAATTTTGAACTGGTTGCATTGCCGGTGCATTGAACTGCAAGGCAAACAGGTAACCAAACTCGGTCCAGGCACAGTGGTTGCCAAACCACTGATTGGTGGGCGGCATCGAAGGTTGATGGGTTGGGATACCAAGAAAATTAGAGATAATTCCACGGCTATACTAAAACCAGAGAATGGCATACTGAATCTAGACGATAACCTTTGAAATCGGTTCCAAAGATATCTAACCACTGTGCTACGCGGCGAAACGAACACGAAGATCAATAGATCAAGTGCATTCGAATGCGCGCGAGAACCAATTGCTAAATGGTTACATCTCGAGCCGGACAGCCGCATTTTTGCGCTGGTTTGGGAGCGAGTTAGATGGCCAAGAAGGACGGGACTGCTAGATTGGAATGGAGACCGCCGCCGTGCTTGGGCTTGAGAAGGAATGCCGCCGTCCAGACGTCGCCACTGCCCACCAAAGATACAACATTGTGGCTGCAAAAACTACCGCTTTGTAGACGCTTTTCTCTCTGTGTGTGCTCTGCGGATCGCCCAATATCAATCAAGCGGATTGCAGCTGACAAGCCGATGGCGCGTGGCACCTCGGACCCCGTCCAGTTGCCACACCAGCTCGTGTATATAGCTCAGGTGGTAACTTGAGCTCCACGCGCTGCGTGTGCGTCTTAAGCGGTACGTGATGAGGTAATAAACACGCCAACGTTTTGCGAAAACGCAGCTCAAACATAGCCGCCCTTCCCAAACATTCGAAGTGATACCCGAGAAAAAAGCAGCTGTCAACAGTTGTGGTCATTGGCTGGGAGCAAAAAGGTGTATCCCAGGCGTTGGCAGATGCTAATATTTATATGTTTTTCGTGGCTGTTTATGGCTACAAAGATGCTCTCGAACTGCATGTTAATTTAGCGATCGTGGCACTTTTCCAGAGCAATAACTGACTGTTGCTTTTAGTCTTTTNATAGCTCAGGTGGTAACTTGAGCTCCACGCGCTGCGTGTGCGTCTTAAGCGGTACGTGATGAGGTAATAAACACGCCAACGTTTTGCGAAAACGCAGCTCAAACATAGCCGCCCTTCCCAAACATTCGAAGTGATACCCGAGAAAAAAGCAGCTGTCAACAGTTGTGGTCATTGGCTGGGAGCTAAAAGGTGTATCCCAGGCGTTGGCAGATGCTAATATTTATATGTTTTTCATGGCTGTTTAAGGCTACAAAGATGCTCTCGAACTGCATTTTAATTTAGCGATCGTGGCACTTTTCCAGAGCAATAACTGACTGTTGCTTTTAGTCTTTTTTAAACATTTTTTGTCATATCTCGGCCAATTATTGCACGAATGTAAAGATCCCTATCTTAATCCCTTCGCGAGAAGTCCAATTATCGATCCCTAGCACCATTTGTGCAATTCGCTGCCGTACATTTTAGTAATGACCTAGCAAAGTTGGTCAAAACCACTACAAAATTGGTCTTGTACCTTTTGTTAAATTTCTCAGCCAAAGAATTTTTCACGGTATATTTGAATATATCCACGGATTTTTTAGCTTTCAATCGCGGTATTCCCCGTCATTCTGAGATTTTTTTTGGCAAATTTATGAAATCGCAAAGAAGGGGTGATCCCGGATTTTAGCCCAGCTGAAAGGCATCTTTATTGCCAACATCCTCAGCTTGCACCACTTGAACTTTGCCTGGGAATTATCAGCTTATAGCAAGGGGTTCCACAAGATACTGCCATTTATTGACTGCACTAAGCCCGGTTGGGTAGGGTCGTGTTAGCTGAAAAGTCTACTATCAATAAAAAAGTAAATGCTTATAAATTTTTCCCCTGTCAGTGCAAACGCCAGTCTGTATGTCGAGGATTAGAGCAAATAAAGTTATCGCCAAGTGGGGCGTTACCGGAAACCGCACAACACCCCCTTGCAGGTGTTCTCCCGTCCACGGCGCCCCTGGGCACTAATTCATTTTAAATGCCCATGTGAAAATGACGTGACAAAAGCCGCGACAATTGCAAAAATGCAAGGTGCAAAAAAATACAAAAACGTGAATACACAAACACTCATCGGCCTGGAGTGCGTGAATCTGGCATAGACTTTGCGGCTGGGAAAATTAATTGAAGCTGATTGTACTATTTGCCATGCCCTACCTTGTTACTTATTTATAGCCTCTTTGCAATAAATAGCAACTAAACAATGACTCGTAAAGAAAGGTTTTGTTGCCCCTTCGAGTCGAAAGCCAAGCAAATGTGATTCGCAAATAGGCGTAGCAAATTCCGAAACTTTCTGCTAATTTCAGCACGATTCTGGCAAGTTCAATGCGCTCTTTTTTTTAGCAAACCCTCGTCGAGTGCCGCAAAACAAGCTCCAAGCAGCAACCACCCAGCGCGATAAGCGACGGCCTTGTCAATTAGCATTGGCTTTCAAAACGCTGCTGCTGCCCCTGCCCCACCCGATTGTATCTTTCGAATACCCTCCCCTGCGCTTGGGTGTTGAAAAAAAAGGCCAATACACATGTTCTGCTGGCGGGGTCCGCTTCTTTTGGCCCGTTCTAGTGGTATCATATCTGCTGCGGTGCGCTGTTTGTTTTGTATTGTTAGCTGTTTAATTTGTATTTGTCGTTACTTGCCGCCAATTTGCTATCTGGGCAGGGGCGCGTGCGTGCAAATATTCCCGGTCTGGTACATGGAAATGCTCGGATGTTTGCGCGCCAGTAAGTATCTTTTCCTCTAAGCCCCAACCTGGTGGTATCTTGCAAATTCACAATACACAATTATCGCCAAAGTTTGTACCTGGAACCCAGAACAGCACGTTGCAGCTGTTTGGGGGTAATCAATACATTTCGGAGATGGTATTCGTAAAGACCTCGTTATATTCGCTGTTTTGGCATAAAAAATGAAACAGAAACCACACAAATCTGCCCTAACTTTGTGTAATCAACCGGAGCAGGGAAATAAAAACAAAACCATAAAATCAAGTAAACTGCAAAGCTGGTAAATTGACATAAAAACAATGCCATAAAGTCAGAGCAAACTGTAACGTTACTAAAGTCGCCCTGGCCCATTTGCATAACCGATATACGAGTGCGACTGCGAATATGGCTTGTATCTGTATCTATCCCCCGACCAACAATCCACCTTCGAGCATTCGCAGTTCGCATATTTCGCACACCTTGCGCCAAGCCAACTTTTATTTGAGCGACAAGCGCGACAAGATAACAAAAAGGCCTCTTTGTAAGCGCACCGGAGCAAGTGGAGCCGGGCAGGCAGGCAGGCAGGCTGGAAGGCTGGCTGCTAGACAAGATTCAGATACGGAGCCCGAGACAGGGGCTATTAAAAATGCGGTGTCGCCGCCTGTCGCCCAAGAGTTGCTCAAGTGGCCGCCGGTGCGCGCGCAGGTGCGTGGGCGTTTTGTCTGCCGCTCCGCCGGCTCCCATTGCTGCAGTGGCTCCGGCTCGGCCTCCGACTCTCGCTGCTCGGGCTTAAATGGGTTACTTGTAATTAAAATCGGCGCTGCACTGACCGCCGCTTAAGTCTACTAATAATCGGTGCAACAGTTTGTCATGCCTAAAGCGAACATTTCAAGCGCGGGAAGGGAAATCAGGGGGCACAGTTCTATCAAATCTTGGAGGCCTAGAAAACCAAGAAACCACACAGCTTTACTCTATCAAACTACAGGTATTATTAAATTGTGCATCTATTCATAACATCTTTATTCAGATCTGAAGATTGGTGAACTTGCCACAGCCGAATCTCTTAATAACTAGCAAGCCTAGAAAGCCGATAAATCCGGTCATATCAAAACAGTTTTAAAGCTTTTCCTTATAAAAATATACTTATGATAAACTTTCGTGTGCATATATCTATTTATGCATAATATCTCCCACTTATTAACACCACAAAATCTCCTAAATATCTAGGTAAGACTAGGAAATCAATAAATCCAGTATATGATTGTCTTGTATATTTATTCACATCATCTTCTTTTAGTTCTCAAGATTGGCTATCTTTTCTTTTAATAAACATCATATAGTATGCCTACTTAGTCTTAAAATCGTAATATCTTGTAGCGATTTCTCTCTACCTGGGCTTGACTGTAATTTCTGAATGCTGGCTGCCTACGCTGCCGCATTCCTGCTCTCAATCCCAATCCGCGTTCGAATAACCGCGTGTCAGTCTCAAGAGGTTTTTAATAGAAATATGCAAACTCTTTGGCAACAGCTCGCAAAATGCCTCGACTTCAACTCCCCAGCCCGCCTTCTTGAACATGCTTTGATTAATTTTGATTTCAATTTCGGCATCCGTGTGCTCCAGTAGCCGCCGAAATGACGTTAACTGTCACAGGTGCATTCTTGTATCGTGTACTTCAAAGATTGAGTTACAAGGCGCTGGGCGTTCGCAACTGCCTATGATTTATTAACCTAAAAATGGGGGATTTCAAATCCTAAATTTCACACTGCCCGTTGTCCCTAGTTTTCCAGCACCCCCTGTGACAAGCGAGTGGAGAAACAATGGCACGAAAATAATTTCCTTGTTTATATAACATTGTGTTTGGCCATATGTAACGCGCATAAACATTTGAAATGCTTCCCAGCAGGTCATTTGCATGCTCCATTTGCGACAGGCCACAACATACTTATAAGTACGACCGACCCCTACGAAAAATAATATACGAGTGTACTCCTACTCGACTCGTACATATAGTAAACGTGTGCAATGGTAATGTTTTTGGAACTCGGAAAGGTTGCAGCCAAGCGAGCGAGCGAAAGCGAAAACAAAATGGAATATTATTTTAATGCAGTCTATATCAAATTTCGTCCAGTTGCAGGGGACCCCAAGATGCACTGAGAAAAATTACCCTCTAAACTTGATACCAATCAAATAATCTGTGGGTTGTCTGTGTTTGATTAATCATTTGTATTGATAAAACCTAACAAAGTGGGTGTCAGTTTTCTATTATTTATTATCAAGGCCTAAATTCAATAGAGATTTATGAGTTGGTCTATAAAGCTCGATCAATTTAACTATAGTTTTTATCCAAGTGCAATCTTCACTCGATATGCTCTGTTCATGGCAGAAAATTACGCCATGGTTTCCAAGCTGCCTCGTCACTCGTCATGGGACACGGACAGGAGACCCATTCCTGTTCCCGGTCCCATTCCCAATCCCAATCCCATTCCCATTCCACTCCCGACTTCGATTCAATTCCCATTTGCAGAGCCCGTCAACAGGCCGCTGGCTGCGCTGGCTGGTCTGGGCTGGTGGCTTGTAATCCGAGCCTGCAGTCGTGTCAAGTGTGCTGCAGTCCAGAGACAAGAAGCAGGCACTCGAGGCAACATCCGCGGAGCTAAGCACAAAACACCGAGCCTGTTGCGGGAGCCACAACCGCAGAAATCATAAAACAATTGTACAACTAGTTTAGATATTGTATGTTCGAGCGGATTGCCACAATTAAAATGCGGTCTGCGATTAGAGATGGTTTGCGTTGTGGCTTTGGTGGTTCCCTGCCGACGGTGCGAGGGTCATTTGGTGGCTTACTACTTGCGGGTCTTCAAAGTGCTGCCCCATAATCAGTTGGTTTTATATGTTTTTTTTTTTTTGGGAAGCCTTAAAGAAACCGCCCTAACAAGGATGATTGTTAACCTTTGGTGGTTTACCGAAGATTGAAATTAAAATACACACGCAGGGGAAGAGGTAATTATTCGGTCTAGGCGTTGTAATTACAGGAAAAGGAGGTTACTTAAGCTGGCCAGGATGTGCCAGGCTGAGAACCATAAATCTTTACTATCATCAATAGATTGGTTCATAATCTCCCGCTATTGCCTTATATAACCCACACAAACTTTCCAAAATCTTAAATTTCCCGCCCTCGGACTAGTTCTGAGCTTTGAATTGCTGCTGCAGCCCAGAAACCCGTCTAGTCCCTTTGATTTGTTGGCTTTATCAACTAAGCCTACGCGGTGTAAAAATAAATTACGTTTTATGTGCCTTATAAAGCCCACCAGCCTATCTGTCCACCTACTTACGGCTACGGCAAACATACAGCTTATTTGGAGCAACTGCCCTTCGGTGGAAACGGTTTTTATATCGGGTCGGTCTTATCATTATCTCGGCCGAAGCATAACCGCTCGACCATAATTCAGAGGTTCGTAAATATGAGCGTGGAAAATGGTGGCCGGGTGGAGCAACAGTCTTTGGCAGCAGAAGAACGGAAAGAAACTAAAAACCCTGACAAATGATTGACGACAACGCCGTGATAAACGACTTCCCCCGGGCAGCAATGGGTTAAGGCCCAATGCACGTATTGGATGGTTTATCAATATGACGACACTACAGACATCTGCGTTCAAGACGCACATATATCTTATCGTGTTTTTTTTTTATAGTGGAGAGGTGTCACTTCTATGCGGAGCAGAAACAAATAAACTCCAAGTCCCGAGTTCTCAGCGCGTAAATGAAAAGCAAACCACAAGATACAGATACTCGCGTACCCGTACTCGTATATTAAATTGCTCAACAAATACCCGCTCGCTGGGCTCTTATTTGGTTACCTTTTCGTTTTCCCCCCATTATTCTTGGGTTTTTTATTTTTATTTTTACACTCAATTATCTCTATTTATTCCCCTGCCCACAGCAGGTACTTGAGATAAAGTTCTGGGATTGCGGGGTTTTGCTCGGGCTTGCCGATACCGACGAGATTCGAGATTTGGTAAGCCAATGCGTAAACTTTCGCTTTTCACTCGCGTTGCGTCACAGCCAAAAACCCTAAAAACGCAATCGAGATACAGAACAAACACTATCGGCTCCCAGTTTTACATACGCAATGCATGTGTTTATTTTCTCTGCTACTTGGTTTTTACGTAATGCATTTCGCTGATAACCCAGAGAAGCCGCAACTGCTTATTTTCGGGGGTGTTTTCCCTTTCAGCCGCTATCGCTATCAATATTAAACAATAACCAATGACCCACTTATCGCCGCTGCTAATTAAAAAGTGACTCCCACAGTACTATCTTGGGAACTTTGAGCCAGAAGTAGGAGTCACTATGACTTCGTGACTAACCGTGACTCAATTGGCCGGAAACCGAGCCTTTAATAACATAGTACTACTAGTTTTTACCTGGCGCCCACGATCACTTGGCTCCTGGACACATCGAACAGCATTTCCGAATACCAAGTCGTTTCGGGATCGTAAAATCGTTTGGCAGTCGACATTAAATCTGTAAGGAATAAAGGAATATTAATTAGGTTTAAGAAAGCAAAGCCAGAGTAAAGTATATGCAAATACAGGTAAAGAAGTTTAATTTGTCATTCTTAATGGATTCACATTACACAAAAAGACATAAAACTTTGATGTGCTTTATCAACTGTATCAACAAGTCGTCAAGAGCTTATGATAATTGACCCATTTCCCTTAATGGGTAAATCATTCCTCTTGATTCATTACCAAAACTTTTTGCCAGCCCTTCGCTAAGCTTTGGTGGGGCTCTTGTTTTTCACGGGTAAACAAAAAGTTTCCATTGAATTTTAATACGAAAATTAAAATCATTGTCAACAAAACTTTGAGCTGAGTGCGCAGTTCGAGAGTGACTTGAAGATACATTCCATTGCAAAACGAGAAAAGAGTAAATATTTAAACGGAATGCAAAAGACGATGCTTTTTCTGATTAAAAGCCGCAGATACTCGACTCGGATATAAAAAGGGGGTGTCATAAAGCGGCAACTGGTTGGGGAATTCCTTAAAATCAAGAACATTGTTGACAGCCCCGACAAACAAAAACGATCGCCAGACAGGTGGGAGGATTGGAATTGGAATTGGAGTGGTACCTGCCGGCTCCCGATTGCGCAATCGAGTGCAGACTCTCAGAACCACTCAGAACTCTGACAGACATCAACCCAATTTACCATTACAGTTCCCTCAAGTGGCCAACGTGATTGATTGCCTTGCAATTGACACAGTTTTCGTTACATTTTTGATAATCCTACTCGTACACCTCGACTCACCTTGGTAGGAGATGTACCGCGAGTCGTTCTCCAGCAACTCTCCGCTCGATTGGGTCTTGTGGCCGGTGCATTGCAGGGTCAGGAGGGACAGGAGCAGAAGAAGCCCCACTTGGCGGGACATTTTAGAACATTTTAATATTAACATGCTGCAAAAAAACAAGAAGAAAATAACAGGGTTAAAACTTATACATTTTCATGTTTCTTAAAGAATCTTTATGTCAAAATTATACAATGAAAGGGAAAAATAAAGAGAGTTATATGTATGTCTATTTAAGCGGATGATACCACAAATATATACAAAATCTTGATGCCTCATTGGAGGGTAAAAATTAAAAAGGTAAAAATTGTAAATGTAAAACGTTTACAATAGTAAAATAATCTAAAAAAAAGCAGCCGAAATTCGAATATTCATGTTTTTTTAGAATTCGGTAAAATCAAAAGAAATATCTGTAGAATCTGCTTTACAAAGTATGGCTCAGTAAAATTTCAATACATGTTTTTCCCCCATTCACATTAACGATATAATGCTTATGGTTTTTATCGTATAGCTAAAGAATTTCGCAAGTACTCGCCTTATATCAATAAACTTTTTCAACCATTTTTCTTAATAAGAAATTTGAAAACAGACCCACAAATTCTTTCAAATCCAATATAAGCGAACTCTTGTGGGACACCTGCTTCCTGGGTTTTTGTAGTCCAATGTTTTCACCTTAATTCTTGAAAATTCATTCGTAAGCGAATCTAATCTGCCAGTTCCTAACATTTATCTTGAACCGATTTTGGCTTTAATCTACCATGTATTTCCCCTCACCAAAAAGGTGAGCTAAAATCATGAAAATGTTCAGTATCACCGCCGTGTAATTATTCGGTTCAACGCTTGCCACTTCCTCGACAAAATGTTGCTTGTAAAAATGTAAAAAAAGAGACTACCGATTACCAATCAGATGGATGAAACTTACTTTATTTTGTGTCACGTAGCAAGCTAAAGATTGATTAAAATTTATTCCATTCAACTTTTGCGGGGAGAAGATTGTTAAAGACCGTTGGTAAATTGTATAATATAAGCATTTGCTTGATAAGACTGAGGCGCGTGTTTATTTCTTTCTCAGTTGATCATCTTCTATGAGATCAACGCTTTTTGCACTTCGCACACAACACCACACACTCACTGACTTTTCACAAATTGTGTTTCGAATCTGTAACGATTCTCGAAGAAATTTCTTTCAGATGAAAAGCGACGTTTTCTTGCCACCGGGGCTGGGTCGAAGAAACATTGACAAAAGACACGGATAGACACTGAGTTGGGTTGGAGCTGTAGCTGGGAGCCCAACAACCTCAAAGCCGACGAATTTAGCGAGACGGGTTTTGGCTTCTGGCTTGGCTTAATTTCCACCGCTTGCGCGCGTTCCGAGCGAGTTGCGCATGCCCGCGTTCCGACCTTAACCGCGCGGAGAGTGGCACGAAAGTGAGCTATGCTTCCCAGTCCGGCCTGCCTGCGAGCCGATATCGCAGATACAGATACAGTATATATATACGTATGTGGTGTATAGAGAGAGAGAGCGATGAGAGAACGCGAAACGAAAACAAAAACGTAAAAACGAGGCAAACAAAAACAAACGAGGGGCAAAGCGAAGAGGCCAACAGCCCGCAACGCCGACGCGGAGCGCTCTGCTCGGTGCCCAGGCCCGGGCCTGTGAGGCGGAGAACCGGCTCAGCGGCCTCGACTTCGGCTCCGAGTTCGAGTGTGCACTGCGAGAAAATGCCGGGTGCTCTCCCGATTTCGAGTCCATAAAGTCGCCTCAAAGATTCTCAGAGATCTACGTGAATGTGAGTTGATTTTTCACCTCGATGGATTACCTGGCTTGGGGAGTGGTTCCCGACAGTCCTATTATACTACTAGAATCCGATTCTTATAGATGCCTAAATATTAAACTATTAATATCAAATCTTTGTAATGTTTCCAAGTCATAGTCGAAACAAAGATTATTATTTCGTGAAATATAGTGAAATATTCCTCAAATTAGTTTTATTTCAACACATATTGTATGTTGTTTTTGGTAAAAAATAGTTTCCCAAACTGAGTTCTTGTACTTTTTAATTGGTTACACTTCGAGTGCCGGTCCCTGTTTTCGCCTTCCTCCAGGAAACTATAAATTCTCAAATTTTATTATATCATTTATAAATATTCATTATAATAATATTCCAGTTCGCCTGACGCTAGCAACTCTTTCTTGATTGTGGTAAAAATATCCTCAATGTTATTTTGGAACTTGTATTTATATCACTTTAGTGCATACAATAACAAATTCATTCACATACATTTGTTATAGGAAATATGCCCGTAATCCTAGCGGGGAATATTTCCTTGAAATGTCAAACACAAACCTCGAACCTCATATTTTTCGTAGTGCACTCTGTGGGCTTGGGTTTAAATGGGCGCGGTTACGGCAGCAGCAGAAGCAGGAACACTGCCACTACCAACAGGCAAGCAGGCAGGCAGGGAAGCAGGCAAGCAGGCAGGCCAGGACTGGGCAGGGCAGGGCACTCATATATCATGCGACAACGACAAGGACGACTCTTCAGAATCTCCGGGATCTGCAGGTCTGGGCCGAGGCAGAACGAACCCGAGGAGGATGGGGCGGGAACTACTTGCTGTGTGCCTTGATTTGGTAGCCTGACAAATTGACATTAGCATTGCAGACGCGGATATTTAGCGCTCAAGACACGTGATATACCCACAAAACCACTTAGCAAATCCATCTCAGTCGCATTTGAGGATTTCAGTTCATCAGCAAACAATTAGAAGCAAATCCAGACGTTGGCACCAAGCCAAACGATATGCAGAGGACTCCTAACGAGTTTGGAACTTGATGATTCCTACCGCAGCAAATCGTTGGATAACAAGATTGGTGTGTGCCATGCTCGCATGCACCTTTTTATTGTCAGTCATGATTCACGTACTATTTGCGGTGAACCTTTTCTTTAAAATTCCCCTTAAAAGGTTAAAGAAGATAGTTTTTTCAGGGGATTAGCGTGGGTCATTGTCTAGCTGGAGTTTTTATTGCATCTTGGAGTTCTTTGCCAAGGTTTCGCTTTTATTTAAAAGGTTTTAACTGCACTACACTCGGCAGCAGCATCCCAGCAGAGTTATTGTCAACCTTGACTTCGAGAGTGAGTGTGAAAACACAGCTGGTACCGAGAACAAACAACACCATCAAATGCGCCGTCAATGCAGTCACCTAAACGCGACTGCATCTGCAACTGCAACACGATCCTCGCCGGGCATTCAGCCTGATTTTGTTTATGCCACAGCACGAACCCTAGGGATACACAAACAAGACAGCCCGCTCCGCTCTGATCCGATACGATCCAATCCGATCCGATCCGGGAGTTAAGAGTGGGCAGACAACGATCGACATTAGCATAGGCCCAAAACACTGCCAGCCCATCACAATTTACGGCTACCTAAGCCATTGCACGTTGTGTTGGTCGCTTTTCTTCTTGGCTGGAAACAAGGAACAGTGGCCAAATATGCTAATTTTGTTGGTATCACAGGCACAGTCATTTTCTCGAGACCCCCGATAATTTACGGCCTAACTTTGGGCCCGACAATTGTGGTGTTAATGCGTCTTTGACGGGCAACTCGGCAGGTAATGCACTTCCGCTCTTGGTACCAGTTGGCTTGCTACCGTGACTCACTTGCCAAAATTTGTAGAAAAGAAAGGAAGCCAGGACCTTCGGTTTCCTGCTTCAGGGGAGTTTATGGTTTTCACCTGTTAGTTATTGTTACCATTAGTACACAAAGGGTTTCATTCAGGGCTCAAACAGGGAGGTTTTCGATCCGATTTGAGACTGACAGGCCGAGGCAAACACGGTTGAGTCTTGAGTCAATATTTGCATTTGTCATTTGCTCGGATCAAATATGATTTATTGAACCTTTTGGCTGCCAAAATTTCAGAGGTACCTCCAAAACGATCATTCCAAACGGCTGTTAGAATCGGGTAAAATGGCATTCCATTGTCAGGGGCAGAACATGATATTTGTTTAAATGTCCCGGCAATCCAATAAAAAGCTAAATGAAAATCTTTGTTGCTCGATTAGAAAGCAAAAATAAATAAAATTTTATGGCGTAAAATGCTCCACAGGAAGCCAGACTTTCCAGCTCTAAAAATTTAACGCGCGGCCAATAAATTTATAAACATTGAGTCGGGCGGGGGGAGTGCAAAATATAGTTCAGTCTGCGCCAATCAAGCGCGCTGATGATCATCGATTGGGCAGGCAAATTGAAAAGACCTTTAAATGGAATTGAAGCCAATGAAGGGGGAACCACCGAATCAAAGTGCGAGATGCAAACCATTCCTCCGAGTGCATTTCGATTTCGATTGGGGCCACAAGGCGAGTCATAAATTGCTGCCTCGTTGGCGAACAATTAAAATGCGTTGGAGTTGCATAGTTAATTTTGTGGCGATTAAAAACTGACTGGGGCGAGGCAGCAGCAGATGGAAAATCCAATTCGAGTATGCTAAACAACTTTCCCGGCCGAGAGCCGTAAAACAAAATAGAAATCTGTTTATTGGCCTTCAATAAAATGCCATAAAATATTACAGGCCAAAGCATAAATTCTGACACAACGCAGAGAATTCAATTGCGCGACCTCTCTCCGATTCGAATTGAAATCTAAATAGGCTGCTGCCTTAGTTTACCAAGTCGTGAAAAATAATCAAAATACGAATATGCCCGGATCAGGTTCAAGCTCAAGCCACGCAACGTTTACCAAAATTTATGACATCGCTCGGGGCGATAAGAAAGGCTCTGCGGCAACTTTGAAACCGATTAGATTTAAATTTGAATTACATATTTCATTTGGAAATTGTGTAAATATTTCAAATCTCTACAAATAATGTGTCGGGAGGAAATAAATAAGCCGAATATGGTAATGTCCACGGGCCAGGCGATCGATATAACGATCTTAAAAGCTCAGCCATTAATTAGTGATTTTTTTTGGTCGCTTAGCTTGGAAATTAAGCGAATAAATAATGGGTAATATATTTCATTAGGGGTATTCCACTGTCTTTGTCCAACATTAAATATTAAAACAAGCTAGTTGTACCAAACGAATCAAAAACGAAGCCCCCTAATACCAAACGATTTCCATTTTAAACCGCTTAGCCGTGATTTCATTTAAATGCCGATTTATTGCAATAAAACAAATTTATTATAATTTGAGTTGTAACGCTTTTGTCCAACTCCGCGTCTGCCCGGGAAAATTAATAAGTTTTAACACAATTCCTACTGGACTGGTAGCCCGGGGCTTGGGGAGCTATGCAAATGTTTCGCCTCAGCATTGGTTATTTATGAAAACACTGCCATCGACGAATTCCACCTGCTGTGGCTCCTAATGATCTCAGTTAGGAAATTAAGTATTCCGATCATGCTGCGAGCCCAAAAAGAAAAACATTTCGGACACTTTGGATCTGTTGTTTGAACAGTCGCGGAACTCCCTCCGAAATGGAAATATTTCGCCTAGATTTATTACCCAAACGATCCATGAATGATTTTTATGAGCATTTCTGCGTTGTTTCATGTTACTTTGGCGAATTTAGAGCGAGCTGTCCGCCATATTTGGCGGCAAATCAATTTACAACTTTTGCCCGGGCCCGAAAAGTGAACAAAAATGCTTTTGATTGCGTTCTCGGAACGTTCTTTATTTAGACAGATTAATGAGTGGCCTGGTCGGGCTGTCTGGTGTCATTTCATGCCTCTCAGTTGTCAAATTAAGCCCCATGTGCAATGTGTGTATATTACACTTATGCTCATGTTTATGCGTTAAAAACTGCAAATGTCGCGTCGTCTTAATGGTCTCTAGCCTCACTTCAGCTTCAATGACAGCGTTACAATGGAAATTAGCATCGCTCGCTCCATCTAAGTGCGAATCGTTCCTAAATGAGCTCAAGTGCCGAATGAGGCAATCGTCTGTGAAACGGCCGAAATAAAAACATTTGTATTTTAATTCTCAAGCGATGGCCCATATAAAGTAAGCCCCTCAATAGACCTCTCAATTGTTTTTCGGCTCCATCTTGGATTGTAGGTGTTTGAAGTACCCATTAAGAATCCGGATTTTGCCATCAATAAATAATAAGAGAAAAACTCAAGTCCAAATCAGATACTACAAATAAATTACTTTCAATAAGCCCCATGTCATTTCCGTTTATGGTTTTACGTAAATTAGCAATTTTCTTTAGTCAGTCAACTCACACAGCCAAGTTTGTCAAGTTAACCTGGAGTCTCTGCTCTTTAAGTACAAATGAAAGTGAGTTTTGTCCAGTTTCTGCGGAGACTTGTTAATTTTATGGGACTAGCCCAATGGCTCCCACTTGGTTTGGCTGCTGGTTAATAGATTTGTGCCAGTTTTGGCAGTTGCCAGACCAACCGGTTGAACAGTAGCTAAACTTTTACATGGGTCTCTTACATTTCATCTTTATGGGTTAGTTTCAAGACCCCGAGAAGCGGCAAAAAATAAACACGAAAAAGAGAAGGTTCGTTCTGTAACAATGTATAGTAAGGTTTTGCCCTTTTTACGGGCCACACGCGTTGGGTTTTCGGATTTGTTTTTCCACTTACAAGTACAACGAAATTAGAGAAATTTCCTCAAGAGCCATACAAATGTGTAAAGGTAAACAGAAAACTTTCGAGTGGTAAAAGCTCCAGGCCAGTCAGGGTTAGAATCGGAAAAGGCTGTTTGAGGTGTGGTTAATAATTTACTTATGTTTTTAATCCAGAAGCCAGATAAGTTTAAAAGGCATGCGGCAAAAATTTACATAAATTTGCGTTCATCGGATCCGTTTGGCACACCCAACGAATCCGTCGTTGAATCCGTTGAATGTCTTCATTTCGGGTTAATTTTCACTGCTCTTTCTGGTGGCCTGCTGTGGGTGTCACACTCCGAAAAAATTGTATTTATGGGCGACAGTGAAAGCCATAGAAATATGAATCGCGCTGCGATCGTATAAATCAACCTGAATGTCCCATACACACCCTTTTTTTTAGGTTTTTTTCGGTTGTTGTTGGTTTCCGCTGGTGTGGCTATTGTTGGGCTGCCCAAAAGGATTAAATGCTCATAAATGGCACCCAAAGCGCGTGTGGTCTTTTATGTGAAATCGGAGAGCAGGAGAACTTGTTTCATACAGCAAGTTCAACCATAATTCCATTGAAACGAGCTGGGAGAGTTCGGGGAACACTTGAAGTATGCCGACTTATGCAACTGGCCGAAACTTAAGTAACACAATATTCAATTAGACACTTGAAAGAGTCTTTAAAATCCCCCCCATACAAATTGCATCAGGCTCCTCCCATCTGATGTCAACCGTTTCCAACTAACTCACAATTCTCATTGAAAAAATTCCAATAAACCGGAGGAATTTGTATTGCCATTTAGCACAGTGACAGAGTCAACAACAAAAGCCCATTAAATATAATTTGAATAAATCAAGGGGAGGGTAGGGGTGCGAGAAAAATGCTTAATGTTTGGCCACTGCAAACCTCTAGTCATGAATAAGGCAAAAACAATTTAGCCAATAGAATATTTCATTTGCACGAACACACGATCGGTGTGCGGATGCTGGGGGCTCCACCCGGAGATGGGGATAAGTTATTAATGTGATTAGCATTGGCATTGTGAGCTGGCCGGAGAATCCGATGGCTAGTCTTTGTTTGGGCCAAGATGAAATCATAATAGCGAGCCAATAGCCCGAGAGGTGTGAAGAGGAGCATTAAAAGTCAAAGGGGAGTATCTGGTATAGTGCGTATAACAAATGATCCAAACTTAGTGTCGCATTTATAGATTTAAACATTCAAGTCGGTGTCAAACAAAAATGAAATACGCACGAAAACATGCTAATGGGATCTGGGCGATAAATCATAAGTGATATGGGATGAAAACCTTTCGGATACTGTTTGCTTTCGGATAATGTTTGCAACATCCTGGCACCTTGTGTCACAAATATTTTCCAAAAATATCCCCTAACCTGTCTGGCTTTACTAAATTCCGAAATTGAGAGAGAGTATGGCCCTGGAGGATGCCTGCCCCGATATTCCCGAGGAGGTGATGGACTACCTGCTGGAGCAGAAGACGCGCGAGCGGGAGCTAACCCTGGAGGAGGAGCTGCTGAAGGAGCGCCTCTGCAAGATGGAGGAGCAACTGAAGCTGTTGGACGGTCGCGATGACGAGCTGGCCTGCACGATAGCCAGCGGCAATGTCTACCAGCTGACCACGGTGCGGGAAGTGCGGGACGGACTGTCCACCAGCGTATCGCTCACCATGGAGATGTTCATGAAGACCCATCGCAAGCTCCTGCGACTGCAGCGCCAGATGCACCAGGATCACGAGGTGGTCTGTGAAAATCTCAACCGGATCGATTCCACCAACTAGTCCCAGCCTGCCACTCATTTTGGTTCAGTAAAATTGAAATCGTTATAAAGTTGACTTCTAGTTTCATTTCATTTATTATGCTGTGTGTATGTACGAACATGTCTCTGTTTTGCTCCCAGCGAATCACGTAACTTTTCCCATGGCTCCGGACTCCGGAGTTTAGCCAGTCACTGATCGAGTGATAGGGCTGACGACAGTAACCCGAGACAATGGGGAGTCAAATGGCAGTCCGCCTCAACTTGAGCGACAACATGGATCATTAAAGGCATTAGTGTCAGGCAGAAGTCACCGGGACGGGCAGCCAAAAGAGCATACAAACGAATTTCCATACTCGAATTTCCCGCTTAGGTGGAGCCCAGCCACCTTGCCATAATTAAATGTGTAATATTTGTCTTGGCTTTCGACACTTTTCCCGCTTCCACGAACACTTCCCAACACTCTCTGCCGCGGCCTGACCTCCACTTTAACGCCTCCTCAAAATTTTTGGCTGAATAAAGGTGGACCTCTTGAAAAAATTTATTTTTCTTGCATTTTTAGTGGTTTTTCACTTGAAAACTATTATAGATCATTTTATTTTAGACATTTTAGTAATATAACAAAAAATTTTCTATAATATTTTAGTTCGTACATGAATTACTAGAACGATCTTTGGATAGTATTTGGCATATAAGTGTACTTCCTTTAGAACTAAAGCTCTAATATTAGAAGTAACCACTTCCTTAGGGTTTCCACTGAAAAAGACCCTAAGATTTCACCGCCCTTGCCACGCATCTCACGCGAGAGGCGTAAATTGGAAAAATCATGGGCATTTCATCAGTTTTAAAAACTCTATTTCGTTGCCTTCGTTGGGCTAACGTTTTGGTAGCATCTCAGCCATAAGCTGTGAGCCGTAAGCTGGAACTGGTTCCGCTTTGGTCGTCCCAAAAGCGAAAAGTGCGTCGGATTCCCCTCCAAACACACTTCCCTCTCCTGACCCCCATGAACCCTATAAAACCGCTGTTGGGGCTTTTGTTGTTTGTGTTTTGTTCAACTTTCTTTTGTGTTGCTGTTGTTTTATTGTTTGGTTGCATTTTGCTTTGCACTACGCTTCGTTGCCGCAGTGTTTGTTGTAAGTACTATTGTGCCGATGCTGTTGTTGTTTTTGTTGTTGGTGTTGCTGCTGCGGTGGCACGTGCGTCACAAACGCGTGCCCAGGTGGAAATTTACTGCGCGTCGAGCTTATTACCAAAGTGATTAAAGCGCCCATAAACGATAAATGTGTCTTGAGGTCTCAATCAGCAGTTATACAAAAAAAAAAACATGTTATTGGGAACCTGAAATCGATTCTAGTTAGAAATCAGACAAGGAATTGGTTACATAAAACCTTGGTATCCAAATCAGGAGGTTTTATTTTTGGCTTATTAAAATAATAACGAAACAGTAACTGTAACCAAAAAACCATTGTATCTTAATCAGAAAGTTATTAGTATGTATTATTTGTACACCGTCAAATGAATAAAATAACTATCTATATAGTACTACAATATATAATAGTCTAATTTTTGTTAAATTATAGAAATTCCCATAGAAAAGTAACTACTTCCCATAGCTTCCATAGATCCCTTCACATTGACCACTGGGCATGCAAAAGCCCGGCTCGTATTGCTTTGTTGGCAGGCTTTGTAATCTTTTGAACACTTCCCTCTCTTATTTAATAATCCATCAATTTAAGTTACGAAAATGAAGTAATTTCGGTGGGACTGTTGATTTGTTTGGCATTTACGGCGACTGCGAACGAAATCGGCGGCGACCCCTTGCGACTCGTGCTCGATGTTGTTAACAAGTCTGATTAATGTCCCCGATTAGCATAAGTAAACATTAAGCAAATTATGTATGGATGGAGTACACAGAGATGTGTGGTACGGGTACGTGGACGGGTTGGGTTCGGTTGCCCGATTTCGTGATTCAATATTAGATCTCTCGATTTCCAATCTATTATTTTACTTGGCGTCAATTTTTTGTATTTTTTGTTCGCTAATCAGTAAACAGCGCAGGAACCGTAAGACAGCCTCAAAGTCAAATTAGTGCTGGAAAAACTCCGGCACCAACAAATGGCTGTAAACAGCCTTTAACGTTAATTAAAAGTGTACACAAAATTTGCATTCACGACGAAATTGCTGATAGAAAAACCTATATGCACAGTGGGCTTTAACTATGCTGGCTTTGGAGCATTGAGAGTGTTGTAAAAGGCTTGGGTTTGGAATGAATGCCTTCCGGATCGTTGCCTTCTTGACTTGGCCGCTGGTCGCGGTACAGTTGAAGTTGGCTCTACTGTACACCCAAATAAAAAATGAGCTAGGCCGGCCAAAGCTCGCCTTTTTGATTGAGTTTGTCGGCGAATTTATGCGCCGGCCAGTGCTCGAAGCGTTTTTGGCGTGTTGGCCGTCCCGACTGTCAGCCGTGATAAATGCCGCTGAAAATCGGCATTCTGTTTCGGCCGCATAAATAATTCGGATGTAATTGGAAAGAGCCGCTGTAATTATTTTGACATTCGTGGTAGCTGCAGGTGAATAATTTGTGCCAACACCGGAGAACCAAGATTTTTCAATTAACATTTTTTTCGAATTTCCCATGATGACATGACGACGACCTTTCAACATTTAATTGCCACGGCAATTACACTTGATTTCCATACTGAAAAAGCTTTTAAAAGCGCTGATAAGATTGAATTCATTTCCATTCTGGATTTGCGTTACTTGAGAAGTTTTTATAGACAATCTGTTTAGGTATACTTATGGCATTTATCAACCAAATATAGTAAAGTTTTAGCTATCTCTATCCACATTCAAAACCATCCATAACTCGTAGGTGATTTCACTTATAAGGAAGTCGGATGCCCACTCACAGATCCCACGAGTCAAGTTCAATGGCAACTGGTAGTTCGCAGACATTTGTTATGCTGTCACTCACCTTTCTCCGGCGTTTCATTCATTCATTAGTAAAATATAAATTGCCGTAGTTTCGGTTTGGTGGTGCCACGGAAATCCCCGTAAATTTGCCTGCTGTAAGAAAGCCAAAATAAAATGTTAAAACGATTTGATTAATGGCATTTACAATAATGATTGTTCGACCGATTGCGGGCCAAGAATAACTAAATAGGTGGACCGCTTTATTGGCTGTGGCATTAATCAAAACTCTTTCGAAATCCCATCAAAAATACGAGTACGTAACCAAAAAGACCATAGACGGTCCCTGTGCCATCCCGCGAACTGGAAAACCTCGATCGAAAGCCAAGGCGGCACGTTCTGTTCGTGCGACACTTGCCAAGCGCCCCCATACACATTCGGGTGAGCTTATATTTATGCCCATTATGTTATGGGCACGATCCCACTCACATTATAATGATTGCCATGATACCGCAGAGGTGGCATTTTGATATGCGATGTGCTGCCAACGCCAAAGACGCCCCCATCCAGCCTGGCCTAATCTTTTTGGCCAGCCTTTGGCTTTGGATTTGGATATGGATATGGAATTGGTGGCTTTGTCTTGGCTCTTCGTTTGCACATCGCTCCGGTGGCGTTTTTCGTGCTAAGCGTGCGTCTAGGCTCATTAATAAAACCACCAGGCTGCGATGTGATCCTATCCCAGCTGATATATATTTATGTATATCCATGCAGTGCACTATCGATGAGGCAACCACCACTGCACCGTGGGGCCAATGAACTGGAAAAGCTGTCTCGGAATGGGAAATACGATCGCGAATGCCTAAACAAATTCTTTCAATGAAAACGAAAGTGAGTAAGCGAACTTGAACAGGCAGATCCCATTACTGACGGGCACTACTTCTATTAAAATTGCAATTGATAAGAGAACTTGCAACTAAACAAATTTATTGAGATATGAGTTAGGAAATAGTTAAAGAAACACTATATTTTGTGGCTATTATTTATAGTTCACAACGAAATCCGACACCCATAAATCAAGACCATTCACATTATTAATTGCTCGCTGGTTTTGTGGAAAACGGCTGGAGTGTAAGTCAACAACTCTATTGACTCTCCAATTTCTCCGGATTTCCATTAGCCATGGATCCCACTGTGCCGCCCGCACACCAGGCTGGAGCTGCAAATAAACCAAAACAAGGAAAGCCCCAGCCGCGGGCGATGCTGCGTTGGTGTTGCAGTTGCAGAGATGGAGCCACAAGTTGGAGGTGCAGTTGCAGTTTCGGTGTTGGCCAGGCCAGCGATTTTTAAACGGATTTATGCGGCGAGCGCCGCCGGTTTTCGTGGCTGAGCCGTACAAATTTCCTAAAGGGTTTCGTTTTTGTTTCTGGTTGCACTTCAGCGTTGCGTGGGCCAGGCCATTGAGCCGCGTCTTTTATTTTTTTGTGTCGATTTCGATGTGAGCCGGCTGCTGCCGCTGTGGCCATAAATTTGTTGTTTTGAGGTTTGTTTTTTACGTGGCCACAGCTCCGGCTCTTGGTGGCTGCCGTGAAAGTTGCGTAAATCAGCGTGAAGTAGAAGAAAAGTTCAATAGTATCGAAAATAATTGTAGAAAGTTTTTATTTTTGATCTCCGCCAGCACCCCCGCTCTCCATTTGGCACAGTGTTTATGCAACGACCCCAGATATATAGATACAACGATACAAAGATACGCCGGGAGGCGTGTTCCAGCCTCAGCGGTTGAACCTTAATTGACTTTCGATTATGCACCCAAATTTTCCAAACGCCTACCAGTTGGGAGTTGCGAAGGCAACAATTAATTTAATTTACACAAAACTAACTAATGGCGTTATTGTTCCAAGTCCTAACCAATTTATGTTGATATGGTAATGGCTAAATTCTTTTCCAAGGCAATTTGCTTTGATGCATATCGGATCCAGAGTTGTTACATAGACTTGTCTGGGACAAGATCTAGAATCTAGACCCAGGCGCCATGTCACCCGGGAATCGTTTACCATGCATATATGGTTATGTAATTAGCATCAGGTTTCCCAGGTTTACGTATTCTGAAATGGCTTGGAGTTAATGGACGGCAGGCAGATATGATAATTTACTTGTTGTCTCAATCAACTCCACTAACCTTTGACAAGGTTAGGTCCAATTTAAATATCGGCGGTTAATCGAAAGATCTGATTTTGGATAGCTGAAATATTACAGTTTCAGAGATGTAATTGGATACTTTCAAGGTTCTCCAAGTTTCTTGTAACTCATTAGTTTCTTCGATAACATTTTAAGACCTTAATACCTTCGGGAATTTCTCCCAATTATTGGCTCAACAGAACCGAAGATTATGGGTTCGCCAAAATAAACTCATTTATAAAACCCGGCCACATTAAGCTGTCCATTAGCGTAATACATCAGCAGGCAATAGTCTGTAATTTCGATCAGAAATTAATGTAGGCCAGAAAGTTGTCCAGTGGTTGGAGTTACATATTTCTTGTGTTTCCCCGAGATAACCGACACCTTTTATCGGAGCTGCAGGAACTGAAAGCGCAAGAGACGTCCGAGCATCAGCCGTGTAAGCTTCGGACACCGATCCCAGGCCCAATTGCGACCACATCCGTGGCCAGCCAAGTGTCGCCACTGACCCACATTCCTGGGCCGGCCGTCGAGCGAGCAGCTACTACCCAAATGAAATGTTAATAAAGTCGAATCAAAAAATAAATTACACAAAATGGCAAAAGAAAATCCCAGCACCAGCCGCGCACTCGACTGACTGACAGAAACGGTTCGTCGTCGATGCCAAAAAAAGGAAACCAGTCGACAACTTTATGATGGGAACCGAGCGGGCCCAGCCAGGCCAGGCCAAAAAATCGAAAACTGCGTTGACGTCCGGTACAGGAGCAATTAGGCGGCGGTCTTATCACGTCGTTCAGTTTGGCGAATAAATCTCGGCCCGCAACTACAGTAAGTAAATGTTGTGGCCAATTTTTAAGCAATTACAGAAGACACTCGACGAAGACGCGATGCCCTGCCTAGTCACTTGAAAATATTAGTTACCATAACGGAGGTGCAATCGAATCTCTACAAAAGAAGTTAATTTATACATCCCCAACCTGATAGATGTCCGCCCCGTTCTCCTGTTGATCCTTCAGCACAAAAACCTTATAAACATGGCCCACAAAAAACCGCAAAAACCCCATATACAAAATATCTGAGAACGAAAAAAAGTAACGTACAATAAAACGACAAAAAACGATATGGCAAAAAAAGGAAAACATAAACTTTGCATTGCCTTTGAACGACCTTCGCCATAAGTTTTGTTTCTGTTGTTTTCTGTTCGGTTACCTTTAAAAGTATTTCGCTGTTGTTGCTCTTTTTTCTCCTCAACATACACGTTTCTTATGTATATAGGGCTATACGGGTATAAATTTGTTGCGGATGCATAAAACATGTTACCGATCGCCCCAGAGATGCCTTCGCCCCCAGGTAAGCGAATTCTTAACCCGTTTAGAGCCTCTTGGGAGGCTAAAGCAAATAATGGATCAAACTTGCTTTAAGTTATACCAAATATATCTATCACAATTAATTTAAATGGGTTATTATTTCTTATAAAATTGGCGTCAAAAAAGAAACGTTTAATAGTATTTCACTATTATTTCAGAACACTTTTTATATACAGCTTTGTTTTGAATTTCCTGTCTAGATTAAAGACTTAGGAAGCCGTGGCTATGCTGCATTATTATTTTAAGCCCTTTACTAGACTCTTGACCCATTTTTCGACCATTAAAAGGCAATGGGTTAACCCGAGGAAGGCTACAAAAACCCAGCTGGGACGTCCACATCGGCTATTCCGTGCGTGTTCACCCTCTCGGCCAAGTTTGCATTGTTGGCCAAGTTGGCAACATGTGGCCAAGTGGCTTGGCAACAACGCTGCGAATGTTGCCAGCTCTCGAGAGTGGCGTGATCTCTCTCGCCCCCAAAGTATGTTTGTTTGTGAAGCGTTTGAAGGTCGAATAATGTTTGACGTCTGCACAGAGAAAAAATCCTGGAAATTATAGTTAACAAGCTGCTCTTTCTACAGGAATTCGGTAGATTTATATAAGAGTATATCAAACGATAACTTTATTGTTGCCTGTGTGCCTGGTCTTGGCCAGAAAGCCCGCCAAAAAAAAACGCGGGAATCCGAGACTCTGCTTTTTTAGTTAGATTTCCAGTTGCACCTAATGAATCCTGAGATTTATGGCTTTATGGTGAGATATATATTTTTCCGTTTTGGTGTTTGGCTGTTTCGAGATCTAATCCAAGTTTGGGATCTTTCAATCTGATGATTTATGCTGCTGGAAGCGCTGCAAGCGAATTNAACGAGACCTTTATTGTTGACTGTGTGCCTGGACTTGGCCAGAAAGCCCGCCAAAAAAACGCGGGAATCCGAGACTCTGCTTTTTTAGTTAGATTTCCAGTTGCACCTAATGAATCCTGAGATTTATGGCTTTATGGTGAGATATATATTTTTCCGTTTTGGTGTTTGGCTGTTTCGAGATCTAATCCAAGTTTGGGATCTTTCAATCTGATGATTTATGCTGCTGGAAGCGCTGCAAGCGAATTGGAAATTGCCTTGATTGATGCTGGCAACATTTCGCTGGCCAGGCTGCCCAGGCGAAGGAAATTGCCCGATTTCGGCCCCAATCTTGATGGGAAAAGTGTGAAATTTTATGCTCAAAGAGTGCTCAAAGACAGCTTTTTATATAAATAACCAAACCGCCTGTTTATCAGTAAAAATGCTGAACTACGATTTGGTTGTTGGCTTCGAGTGGCAAGTGATATGCGTGTGATGGGAATACATCGCGATGCGAACTGACACCGCCTTTGCACTTGGCTGCCACAAATGGTTGCCCGAAAGCTTGGACCCCTCCCCAGCCCCACGATCCTCGCTTGAGATTGGCGCTGCATTTGAGCTTGGAAGGCGTATCGGGTTTCCACTTCGCCTTCGCTTTCTGCTGCAATCATTTGCAGCTCACTTCCAGTGTATCTCAAGCTTGTCAAATTGTATCTCAACTTGGCGGCTGATAAAATGACAAGCGCCCGGTCAGAAAAGATGAGAGGCAATGGCAACGGCCACGGCGACGGCGCCCCAGGGTCGTTTACTTGTCTAGCGGTCTGTTTTTGGTAATCCGAAAGAGTTTCAAAAGCCGGGCGGCCCTTCATTTGCCATTTAGGGCGAGCGCGTTTTTGTGGGACGTTCCGAGGGTCAGAGCTGCCGCTTCCCATGTAAATTACGTCAATTACTCCGGCTCGGAGGTCTCTAGGCTTTTGCATTACTTCGGTTAACACGGCCTTAGTTATCACCCCAACACCCTTGGGTAAAAAAGTGTTAAGCGTCAGTGCTGTCTTTTGCTTTTGGAAGAGTTTCCGTCGAAGTGACCTCCGCCGGCGTGTGTGCATATTGTAAATTCTCAAAAATTAATCCAAAAAGTTACAAAAGGCCAAATGTGCTGAAGTGGCCAATACCAATGCTAAGGTCGTACAAAAAATAGAGCTAAGGTAACAATGTTTTAAGCCTCTAGTTTGTGCGGGTATATATAAATAGGAAAATTGAATTAAACAAGTTGGGATCGAGAGATTTCGCACAGGAAATATATAGTAGGCTCACATGGCTGCAACGGATGCATCTATAAATCAAGCAATCTTTGGCCAACATATGCTTTGGATTGTCTCCGGTTTAAAAGATGTGTTGTTTTATATTCAACACGCTGTGCACACAAAGCTGGGGCATTCATTGAATAGCAAAACTTGCACATAGACACGAAATGCGTTGTGCTATATAAACACAGGCAGAGTGTGTTATTGAAGCAGGAAGTGCAGCGGCGAATGGAAGCATTTTAGTGGCCGACTTATTCAACGGGATTGAGTATTATTCTTGCTGCTATTTGCGGCAGCAAATGTGAGGCATGCTGCCAGATGATTTAGTAGGCGTTGCAAACATACGCCATATGCGTGCAGCATGCGGCAGGCAGCCACTTAAACTCCTCTCATGCCACACAAAAAACCAAAACATTAAGTCAACAGCAGAAGAACAGTGCGATTTTCCGCACTTCCCTCTCGGTCACAAAAGACTTTTCGCGTTGGCACTGGGAAAAATTCATATGTGATGGGTTTATCTAAAGTGTCTCAGAATAGACAACCTCAAAGATATTTTAAAATCAAGGGTTACCGCACTATAGAGTTGCCTTTTAGGTAATAAAACCAAGGTAAATATTGTCATGCTATATTTTTTTGAGTGCCCTTTCCTGCAGAAAGGGCCACTGCCTCTTGTTCGGGCTCATTGGAGGCAACGCATGCGCAAATTGCTCGCCGACTGCTCTGGCAATAAATTCATAAAAATCATTAAGCAGAATTTAAGCATCCACAAGATGCGAACTTCTTCGCACATACGAACAGGGATTGGTGCGAGGATTGGGATTGGAATCGGCATCGCTATCGCTGTCGGGGCAGGGATGGGCTGAAGGAACTCTGTAATATTGACGCCGGGGCTTCCCAGATGTCGCATTAATTTCAAGCTCAAGCCATGCACTGTGGGACAGCGCCTATACAAATGGTATCTTAAGCACTCTTGGCCAGCTCGTAAATTTGGCTCAGAACCTCTGAAGCGATTAACTGCGAAAAACAAGCTGACTCAGGATGAAGATATTAGAGTAACGCTCAACGTGTATTAGTAGGGGAGTGCTCTAATCTTAATTATAAAGGCGTGCCAGGAAAGAGTTGTGGGATTGGTTTGGTCAGAAACCTTTCAAAGAAACTAATATTTTTCTATACATTTTTGCATCCAAAGTCCTAGTGAAGTTTCCAAAGTGAAACACGAGTAAAAATTAGCATGCTGCCCATGCAAGAAGCTCCAGAACGACACCACAAAACAGAAACGGAACGAAAACAAAATTATTTTAATTTTATGCTACGTTTTGTGACTTTTTTGCGTGTTGATATTTTTTTTAAGCTTAGCTCGGCAAGGCGTCAAGCGAATTGTTTGTTTATGCGAGTTGACAGACCAAACAAACCTGGGAAAAAATAATTTGAGATGAGCCCAGGGAGTGGCAAATGCAGAAAAAGATACCGCCGTCTGGCCCGGCAGAAGATATAAGTTATTGAGATAAAATATGTGCATATGCGAAATTTATTTGCGGGTCGCATTCTGAATTAACATTCAGACGTCTTCAAATTAATGTTGACACTTGTCTCCTCCCCGAAAACCACTCTTTGCCTGAATAAAAGCAAAACAAAAACTGAATTCAACTCAAGGTTAAATTTGAGCATCCTCTCGAGCCCCAGCCCTCTGCAATTTATTATTTTTTTAATTTTTGCTCCTATCTTTAGCGAGCTTTCTGATCTTCCTCTGAATCCTCGCTTGCGTGCATACAGAAGCCTCTCTGCCACAAGAAGAACAAAAGAATCCGAACACAACAACGAATCTCAATCCTGATAAGTCTTTTCAGCTGCATCTCCCTTCGAGATACATACTTCAATGCTCCCCTCGATTCGTATTGCCAAAGACTATATATTTCATATAATCGGATATCTACGAATTGGATACCTCATTTCAATGATACATTTTTGATATCGATACGATCCCCAGCCCAGCCATTGATCTCTTCTCGGGCCAGACGTGCCACGTTCAAAGTCTAATGCAAATCCTCTCGAGTCAAGTATCTCCAACTCCCAGCCACCCATCCGCCTCCCTGGGCACACTGTCTGCAATGCAGTTGGTTTGTTTATGTTATACCATTTAGGTTGAACCAGGCTTTGCAGGCAGATCTTGTTGCTGCCTCTGGTGGTGGGGCTGATGCTGGTGCTGGTGCTGCACTCTCTCCGGCTTAAGTGGCCGACGTCATCGCCCCACTCTGATCCACTCCCATCTGGGACCCCATCCCGCCCCTTCTCGGCCATTGGGATCCGTTCAAATCCGCAGCCATGGCGACCACATGTGGAGTTTGTTGTGCCAGCGCTGATCTCCGTGATCATGATCATCGGATCGCGGGTTTTTGCAGCTCCAACCGAAGCCATGTTCTCGCAAATGTTTGCTATATCGCAACAGCACAGGAAGAAATGGGGTTTATTATATATTTTTTATAGCAAATAATTCAGAAGGATTTAACTGCCTCAGTATCATACAATAGACCTGGAAAAGTGTTACTATTACCCTTGGACGATGGGAATACGTAGATTTTGTGTAAAAAGAGACTTTCTTTGCTCTATATTTTGCCTTTTACTATATTGTCTTTTATAATATTGTTATCAACAAGGTATCTAAAGAGTTGAATGAATGTTTCAGTTGAAAAGTAATATAAACTAAGAAAAACTCCGATATTCNTAAAAAAGTCATATTAAGAGTTAAATGAATATTTCATCAATAGCAAATATAAGTTATTCAACACATTTCTTACTGTGTATGTTTTCTCTCTTTTCCGAGCTAAATCGCAGCTGCCGATCTACAGCCTCCGAGTTGAACCAAGACAACATTTCTATTATTTATACCCGTTCGCTGGCCCCCCAAATCTCCTAAACTTTTCACACTTTCCACAGGATCGGTGGAGAGCGTTGCTTGTAGCAATTAAAAATAATTTGTTTGGCTTGTTTTGTGTCAAAAATCATGAAAATACATCATAATAAAAGTAATGCTGTTATCAAAGGTGCGGCTTTGAAGCAGATAAATGCGATAGCTTCGTATCGCAATCGAGTTTGTTGCATTTTCATTTTTTGCATGTTCAGCAAATGGAAGAAATTGTTGGGAGAAAATAGATTTATCGGGAAAACTAGCAGAATTTGTCGTATCTTGAGCATGGCTATAGTTAACTTGCAACCATATAATTTATACATCCCAGCATTCCATTGTACAACTCTAGCCTGAATTATATAATATCGTCCAGACGCCAACCCAGACCTTCGGCGGAGAGTCCGGAACTGGTTTATTGACTGCAAAGACAGAGTGAAGTGACTCTTGAAACTAAAAAGCAAAAGGCACAAAATACATCAGCGAATTCAGCCAAATGTAAACTTATTTCCCTCGGCCGAGTGGCTTTGATTGAAAGGCAAATAAGCTGCCGGATTCATTGAAAACGGAGACGTACGCTTGCGTACGGGGAACGCTGATGAAAATCCATTTGACGACAGAGCTGACAGCGGCAGCAACAACTTCAGCGGGCAGCATAAATCATTTGCACAGACAGAAATGCAAATCTTTGCAGATTAAAACAAAAACAAGGCGGCTGTATAAATAAACATCATGCCGTCCAGACACACACCAAACCTAAACCTGTCAAATCTGCGATATCGTGAAGATAAGACCCCGCGATTCGGACAGCCGATGGACTGGCCGCCCCTTCCCAAAAATACCGCCCCCTTGGGCCTGTCGTGTGAATATTTGTTTTAATTAAATGCCAATCGCCGAGCGTAATTGCGGCACATTTTGTGGAAAAAAAAGGCCATGAAAAACTCTCAACAAATCACACAAAATATTTGTTCAAATATCTCGGACGTTTTATCTGCTCAAGTTGAAATCGAAGCGGACATTAATTGACCAGCAAAGATTAGCCGGACTTGGATATGCGAGGGGAGATAGCATCGCTCGGACCAATGGCCAAAAAGGTCAATGGGATTACCCAAAAACGAAATCCACATTTAGAACACTTTTTAGAAGGTAAAAAGTAAGATTATTGCAATATTTTGTACCCAAATTCAAAGATTTCTAATGACACACTAGTAATTATTTATTTTTTGCAATTCATGGAAGAATGACCAAGAAATTCGCTATAATTATACACAAAATAATTACCAATTCCGAGGAAACAATAAAAATCAAATAAAAGACAAATTAATTTGCATTTATTCCGCGGCAAAAACCAACCAATAGATATTGGCCAATAAAATTCTAACAGTTATTACCGAAGCTAAAAACTAATAGCCTGACAATGTATTGTTGCTTGTTATTAAATTCCATAATTACAATAATTATTGTGAATACTGAAAACCGAAAAACAAAGACAAATGCAGCCGCAACAGGTAAGTGAAACCTTGACTTTAAAATTGTTGATCTTTTGCACAGTTTCGGCTCAAGAAGCTAAGCTATAGCCAAGGCTCGATACATAACGATCGTATTCGAATTGGCAATTGAAGGTCGATTGCCCTGCTCTTTGGCAACTCCCTCCAAAAGCTATATAGTGCCGACTTTTGTTTCGAGGCAATTAGCCGAGAATATTTTTATTTGTTATGGTAATTACAAGCTCTGTAAAACCAGCACTTTTGTTGATTTGCGCTTGAAACCTCAAAAGAGCCAACAACAAACGATAGCCAATACCTTTTGTGGCTTACGGGAAGGTTGTGTCTTGGTTGTTTATTTATTAGATCGATAATATTGTTTTAAATTAATTGAGAGGGATATGTGGCATATGCAGAAACATTGCAAGTCCCATAAATCTCCCATAAACCTTCCCACTTTGCAGCCACATTCCTGGCGTCTTATTTGCTAAATCAATGCACCGTCGAGGCCCACACACAATATTTCATTATAACTAATGAACGTTTCGCAGCGCATTGACAATTAATCAAAATTTAATTAAATAGACAAAATGCCGCATTAAAGTATGCACTTTACTGTGTCGCTTTGCCATGGCGAGCAATTTATTGTGCTTGCATATTCAGATGCAAATCTGTCGCCAACATGCAAAACGTTAAATTGTTTTCCCTCCAGCCACCGGGCAGGTAGGTACGAGTACGTACTCGCACTCAAACCCGCACTCGAGCCCAACTCTCGTACTCTTAGCGGCACTCGTTTGCTTTGGGCCAGGCTTGGTTTGTGTGTGGGCCGCAATTAGTGGAGAAGGTTGCATGCCACTTGGAGTGGCTTGAAATTGTGTTGACCAGGCCTGTTTCTAGGCGGCCCGGCCCACCAAACCTGCGGCTACTGATAGGACAATAGCTACAACTTTATTGGATGCTATCAATTGGAAAAATCAACTTTATAGTGGGAACAAGTATACATAAAGTCAACATAAGTTGCCAGTGTTTCTGAGCTTCCCGGTCCACCAAACTTGGAGTTGGCACAATGGTTACTAAATATGTTAGGTATAAGGAAATATTTATCAAAATATTTTCTCAGCTAAACAGTTTTAGTAATTTTATCAATCCATGGTCTCTTGTTTCTGACTCATTGCAACCAAGAAACTTTGAGATATTTGTATGCTATCACAGGTTTGTAAATGTTTTATGTGCTCATTTTAGGGTTTATTAGATATTGTATTGTTTGATTATATAAGACCCTTTCAGCATGATCTCAGTTCTTCTGAGTCAGAGCAACATGAGTGCAAACTAAGCACTATAAACATGGCCCCCATAGAAATAAGGAAATATTTATCAAAATATTGTCCCATCTGAATTATTTTACTATGTTTTTTATAATTCACAGTCCATTGTGTTTAAAATGACTAATTTAAACCAATAGACATGTCGGAAAGATATGTTATCACAGCTTTGTAAATGTTTTATCTGCTGCTTTTAGGGTTTGATTATATAAAACCCTTTCAGCATGATCTCAGTTCTTCTGAGTCAGAGCAAAATGAGTGCAAACTAAGCACTATAAACATGGCCCCCATAGAAATAAGGAAATATTTATCAAAATATTGTCCCATCCGAATTATTTTACTATGTTTTTTATAATTCACAGTCCATTGTGTTTAAAATGACTAATTTAAACCAATAGACTTGTCGGAAAGATTCATATGTTATCACAGCTTTGTAAATGTTTTATCTGCTACTTCTCAGTGTTTATTGGATAGATATTATTTGATTAGACCTAACTCTTGCAGCATGATCTCAGCTCCTCTCCTGAGTCAGAGCAAAATGAGTGCGAAATAAGCACTATAAACGTACCCCCCATAGACACACTCACCCATGGCCACTGACTAAGACACCGAGATAGAAGAGCATTTGGAACAACAGCGATCATTATCAACGACATGCGATCGGAGCGTGCAATTTGAGAATTTATCGATTTCCAATGGTTCAATGCGATCTGCATACGAGGCGAGCATCGAAAAGGGGGCCCAGAGCATGCAACGTTTCATGCAAGAATTCTCAAACATGTTTTCGTGCTCTCGGCCAGATGCATTCATTAATGCATAATTATAGACAATTAACTGCGGCCCAGAGGATGATGAGAAGATCGCAGCCCGCTAATGGTGACGCTGCCAATGTCCGATCACAGTCAGAGTCAGATAACGACGAGTCAGGGAAAATTGCAGAAATTGCAACAATTGGATCGTAGCCAAAAATGTGTCTCAGATCGGGCCATGAGCCAGATGAGCTGCAATCGATACTTTTCCATGGGATACATACTCGTACGCTGTATCTGGGGTATCTTTTGTGGTTTTCCTTTAGCATTTCATGCAACGCGTGAGCGATTTGCCCATTGCAACGTTACGGTTGCTGGCTTGTTGTTTGTTGTTTGTTTAAGCTTTTAACGCTTTTCAGCCCGACTTGGTTTCGGGGCGATGTCGAACTCGAACTCGTTTTCCCACGTTGGAAATTCTTCGATTTGCGTGCAATCGCAATCTCAACTGACACCTTTTTAGCTTCCCCCTCCCGGCCGCTCGCCTTTCCACTTGAGATAA
The DNA here is from genome assembly GCA_021223825.1 of Drosophila ironensis. Lineage (NCBI taxonomy): Eukaryota > Metazoa > Arthropoda > Insecta > Diptera > Drosophilidae > Drosophila > Drosophila ironensis. The sequence goes on from JAJJHQ010012325.1 coordinate 605,311, forward strand.
ATACCTTGCCACAAAGCTGGCAAGAGATACTCAGTATCCATACATGAGCACGATGGAAATTCTTTGACAATTGCCAGCGATTAAAGAGAAGAATGCCACAAAAATGCGGGATTTGAAGAACAGACATTGCCTCACAGGTACAGTTGAAGAAATTCCCCGATTGGCAAAAATCCGATTGGCAAAATTTTACCACACAACTCTCTAATTTCTTCCCACACTCGTAGTACCAATAGGTGTCCCACGTTCCCAAAAAAAGTAAAATCCCAAGAGACAAAGTCCCAATGATTGAACAATGAGAATTCAATAAAATTTTACAAAATCATTAAGAAAACAAGCGGGTGATCGTCCGCACATAAAACAAGCTCAAGATTCGACAACACCCAAGGGAAAGCAAAAAACAATTGCGAAAAGTAAGTACGTTCATTGATGAGAAATCACGAAATCTGTGTCACTAATATGACAAAATTTCGGAGTGAAACCGTCGAAACAGCCGGTAAGAGAAGAGCCAAAAATTGGCATACATTTTAGGCCAAACATCCTATTGGCGATTAGATATGCGGAGATGAAAGGCGCGATGGATGGTGGGCGAATAAATCAGCGCTATCGGAGCTAATCAATTTTCGAGGGCTTTCTAATATGCAAATTGGTTCTTGGCTACCTTTAAATTGCTTCCTTCTTTCCTTCTCGGGGTTATCTAAATTCGATCAAATATTTCAACGCAAAATTATTATAATATTTCAAGTCGACATCGAGCATGGCTTCAAATTTAAATTCAGCCGACAACTGGTTCCTACCGAAGATCAGCCTCGCGTGCTGCTTTTTCCGGTTGGTTTTCTATAGTAAACCGAACCGCAGAATCGGTGTAAAAAACAAACACCCCTGACTCACTGGCACATTCATGAATAGTAAATTAATATGTATACAAATTGTTGAACGCGTTCAGCGGGCTCCTTAATTACTGCCTGCGAGTGACTTTGGGCCTATTTGAAAACACCGGCTCAGTCCGGGTTCACTCAACTCTGGGCAACAAAATTCATAATTTTTGATGAATGTCTCGCAACTCATTAAATCAGCCAACACATATGGGCCGTACACATTTTATGCTCCAAGTGAGAGTGACCGTGAATATTTGTGCGCTTCGGGTTCGTATGATTAATGTAAATGAGTTGCCACAGGAAACTATGCAAATTAAAACAAAAAACAAGTATTAATTAAGACGTATGCTGGGGTCTGTGCAGAAAAATATGATTTCATTTGAAGATAATCCCATTTGCTCAAAGCACGGAGCTAGCTCTGTATCGCAAATGGGTTTTGCAGGAAGACAAAAGACACGAAAGCCGATGATTTATGTTCGCTTGCGAATTTGCTAGTTTTTGACATTGATTTAAGCGGGAAATGGGTCAAATGATTAATCAAGGCTTTAATGTGGGTCAGGTTATGAAAGTTTTCAAACATACGAGGCATTCGAAGTGACATTGTATTGAATTTTTCTTAGTTTTCCAAGATTCATTAGGGTTTTTGTTTAAATTCGTTTGTTGACATGAAGACAACTGATTAACTGAATATTAATAAAGCAAAAAAGACTGAAAGAGAAAGAGCGGTGGGCGGTGGTATCAATTTTGATTTATCGGATTCTCAAGATATTATAGACACAACTTTGGGATAAGCCTCGTGTTTCTTTGATACTCTATTTATACCATTTATACCCTAAGGTACATAATTGTCTCTATCTCCGAAAGGCAATCAGTAATGAAGTTACGGCTTTTTTTAGTTTTTATTGATTTTAAAAATATAGAAAAATCGAGAAAGTGGCTGGAAAATTCTTTATAAGTTTAGACATTTAGGTATCCTATTATTGGGCCCACAATTGTCCCCACTTGAGTGGCCAGAGGAGGGCATTGGCATCCGACAATTGCAGATACATATGTATGTACGTACTATACATCGCATTGCATAACGACAACAATGTGCACCGTTACCCGGCTTGCTAATGAGCGGTTGCGAGGGGCGGGGTCAAGGGGGGCTGCGAGGAGGGCCACGATCGTAAGTAAGCAATGCACGTAACAGGGGAAATATATGTATGTGCATCTTGTGCCTGCCCATGTAGGAATGGACCATCTGCGGCGATCCAAGGCAACCAGAAGCACGAGGAAGAAATGTGCATATTAAGATAAGAATGCAGTGGTCAGGCAACCCCACAAGAATGAGAGACCACAGTACAGTGTGCGCCAAAAGATGTGCCATGCCCTCAAAGAAAGTATCTTTTTTAACGAAAATGCAGTGATTCCGCTTTTCTTGAAATCAAGAAATTAAACACAAGACTCCCAACTGGCCATGGAGTTTGTAGAGCTATTTTTTATCGGCGCAAACATGCCCACATCGATGTACTTACACGCACCTCCCCCAACCCAAGCCTATCCATTCCAAGATTCTGAGCTCGTCAGTCTGGTTTTTTCGTCTCCCATTTTGTTGGCCGCATCTTTTGTGGCATCGCCTTAAGCTCGGAAATGGGTCAATTTAGTGACAGGCGATGCGAAGCTCTACGATGCAATGCCGTTCCACAAGTCACTAGTTGGGCAGTGACAAGTCCCCGTCTCTGGACGATTGAACTGCACTGCACCGCAGATGACACATGGCAGGCATCGGGGCAAGATACACATCTCAAATTGGTAGCACTTCAAGCACAAGTATGCGGCATTAGCTTTCTCTAATCCTCCGAGCTTGACCGATGGAAAAATGTGCCCCATTTACAAACGAGCGCATTCTGAATGCCTTGATCAGGGTTTTCACGAGTCCCCGGATCCATTGTGCAAAATTAAACATTTTCCCATTGCCCAAAAACATAAAAAAATGATTTATACTAATAATTGTCTCTATTGCAGCCAAATGTATTTTTAATTGGCTTTTGTGAAACGAACCATACTTATACAAAATGAGCTACATTTTAAAAATGATCGCATGAGGTCATCCGTATTTAAAAATTTAGTTGTGCAATGTTTCCATGATTTCAGCTAGCGGATATTTGCGGAAAACGATAATGCTTGTTTACAGGAAATAAAACTTACTTTATTAAACGACTTTGGGTTCAAGATCGCTGTACTTGAAACAACGCGAACTGCATCCACTGCTCGATAGCGGCCAGAAAGCTTGATAAACGGATCCGAAACTGACATGCGTTTTAAGAAGTCAAGATACGGACGGACCACTATCAATGCCCGATAATGTGGGCCCCGAAATCGCAGCCAACTTCAAATATTTTACATACCTTCGGTCAACATAAATTATGCCCACATGTCCACCCACCAGTGGGACCTGGGCCAATCAATTAAGCGCCAGAATTATGGGGTCAACTACTGGCGGACGTGGGTGCCACATTGTTATCCGCCGCGCAGGCCGCGCAAGCCGATCGACTAGTTCGATTTTATTAGTTTCTGCCAGCGACGATAATGGAGGGGCGGTGACTTCAAGCCGCAAATAAATTAGAGCAACATGGCAGGGTCTCGGGTCGCTGCCAGTTTTATCAATCGAGCAATTATATCTTGTGCAGCAAAGGTTTCCAGCCCGTTTCGGACGTTGCACGCAAATCGAGTCACGATCCAAGCCGGGAAAAAGGAACTATCGAAAACGTTTGGGGGATTGGTAACAACAAGCCCCGAAAAGATGACGCCAAGACAACCCAAAGCGAACTTATTAATTCAACCCACTTTTCCAATCGTGTTGCCGCTTAATAAAGCAGCCAAAGAGAAAGATTGGCCAAGCAGATATATGGTTCAATATTACTCATACACCCCGTAAGCCCGTGCAATTTGTGACCCAATTCTAAGCTTTGCAAATTTGCAGATTGTTAATTTTAACATAATACTAATATTACCTGGGTAGTGTTATATGAAATGTACCTACTCCAATTGTTTATCTTAGGAGATGTTGTTGTCTGCTTGTTGTCCAGGTCAGGCTTGCGACAATATGGTTTTCTTTGTTTTATAGTGACACAATTGGTTGCCCAAAACAAACAATGTTCGCTTTTGCTTACCGAAAGTTTGTTGACAATTACCAAGCACGATTTCCCGACTTAGACGGTTGTATAACTCCACTTTTATAACTATGTTTTGTGTGTTGCACAGCGAAACGATTATTTTTAATTTTTGCGCACAGTTCTAGGGGAATATAAACAAAAGGAGACAGAACGGAGCTGCGAGAGAATCCGCAAGATACGCGTCGCAAGCGAACGAGCCTTAAACGGAGACTGTGCGGAGAGCAAAAGATATATCTTTCGGATCGGAAGAGAGTGTGTGTCTGCGCCTGCGCAAGTGTGTGTGAGTGGGAGTGCAAAACCAGTTTGTTTGGCCGGACTCCCTCTCTTTGGAGCTTTGTATGTTTTATGCTGCGCGAGCAACTTTTTAAATTAAAAGCCGTTGTCGCATTTTCCATTTTCCTTTCTTCTCTGCTCTTTCTTCGTTCCCTGTTTCTTTGGCCCAAGCCCTGGCACACTGGGCGGGATTTTCCGGATTGATTTTATTTGAGAATTATCACTTCCAACATATATCCAAATACAATTTTTCTAAGCAAGTAAAATCCTTTAAAGAACAATAGAAAAGCTTCAATTAATGTTACTCATACGTTGGATTGTACCTTAGAAATCCCTAGAATAGGATCTCTTGGAGTTCATACTAATATTTCAAAAACCTTTAGTAAATTTTGTGCTAGTTCCCGCCAAAAAGTGTTATTTTCTCCAGTGCATTCGGAATCAAAACAAACGTTTTTTTCAACGTTCTTTGTTTTTGTTTTGACTTCTTGCTGACGCGGTCGTGCTTTTTTATCCTCTTCCACATCCGCGGAGCTCATTAAACTTTTTACTGCTACTGTTCCCCTGTCCGCCACGTCCATGCCACACCCCCCCTCGATGCCCCCTTCCGCCCAGCCACGCATGCGTAATTAATTTTAATGGCCCCGAACTGTTTGGGGCACACACAATTTTTCAGATAAGCCATCGGATTGGGTTTCGGGTTCTAAGCGAACTCCATGCTTAATTGACTTTTCTCAAATCAAATTAGCTCCTCCACCTGGTTCCTGGTTCCTCGAGAATACTCTATTGGTATACTCTCTTTAAACTTACGATCTTACATAGGATATCAAGAAAACATCTCCACAAAGTAACTTAACTAAACTCTAACTCAATTTTCAATTGCTGTTAATTTTCATATAATAATAATAATAATCTCCAGAAAGAAATTGAGTTTAAGAACTCTTATTATACTATTCATAATTTCTTTTTGGTTAGGATCTACTCGTTTTCCTTAAGATATACGAAAGGTAATCCATTACCAAATATTATATAGCTAATACCATAACCTTTGGGATATAAAAACAACAGTTTTAGGTATTCCCATGTCTACCCGTTTGATCGTAAAAGATTCAACAGCGAGTGAATCTTTATTGGTTGTCTTCCCGACAAATCGGGTCTGCTGTCAGGAGATTTGTTGGGAAAACAAGAAAAGAGTCCGTCTCATTTAATGTTGTTCACAGTTAGATGCAAGTTACCGATACCCCAAGGAAATTATTTGTTATTCGTTTCTTCCAAGAACCTTTTGTTGTAGGCTGAATTGGGTTAAGCTCGGCCTACGGAGTCAAACAACTTTGGGGGCTTGGCCGGCTAATTGATACATCCACACCGGTGCATCAAAAACAACCAAACATTTCCCCAGAGTTTTGTTTTAAGATATGATTTAATACATGCAGGCAAATTACTTTTTCCAATTAGGTTATCTTACAAAATAATCTGTGTGGTGTCTGGAAAATTCGTCGTGTTTACTAAACTAAGTAAACATGGACTGTTGCTCTTGCGACTTCTTGAGTCCAAAAAATAACACTTTGGCCTCGTTGGGAACGCTTCAGCTGCGGCACATTTATGCAGATTTTGTTCGGTTTAGGCAGGCATATGTACATATCTTATCTGCCTGCACCACCCACACACTCCACACACACCACACACACGGGCCGCATAAGTTTTGTTAGTTTATGGCCCGGCTTGTGTCAATATGGTTATGAAGTGCCTGCTGCACGTGAAAAAGAATCAAAGGCATCGAACCGTGATGATTGCATATTAATCCAGAAACTATAGAGACTAAAACTATAGCATTTAAAAGGGAAAAAGCTTCATAAAATTGTTTACAAACTTGCTGCAGACTTTTTAAGATCGATGACATTTATGTTTTGCTCTGTGTATGCCCGCCCGCCTTTGGCCTGAGCTGATTTGCGGATGGAAAATTGCAATAATACAGTCAGGACAGCACCGGGCCGGGCTTTGAGATGGCCCCAGAGAAGAGGCAGAAAACCAGTTGGGTGAGCCTCACATAAGAACCGACCGACAGCGACCCACGTCAAAAAAAAGGGACACGAGCAACATAAATGCAATTGGAGAGACACGTCGTCGGACGGGGTCCTATAGGATGTGTGCCGTCTGTCAGGCCTGACAGAATGGATGCGCGTCGAGAGCGTCGTAGCCATGACAACCTGCAATCAAGCGCCAGCAGGCATGGCCAAAGGATCGCATTCGGAATCGGATCGGGAATCATCAGCCCAGCATCATCAGGAGCAGGCAATCGCGTAGGCCAACTGGCAGCGAACAACATGCTGCAGCAATCAGACAACTGCAACAATGCAGCGACATTTGCACGGGCTTTGACTTAAATTATGCGCCAAACAAATAAGGTCTCGCCCAGAACCCACTTTTAAGTCAGAGCCATAATGATGCCATCGCCTGATGCACTCCAACACAAATCGATGGCAATTCACTAATCTAAACAATTAGGATAAGCCTAAGCTGCACTGTATCACCATCAATATAAAGTTTAACACATACTCTATACCCTATAAGTTTCCGACTTGGAGCTCCGATTTAATGTAATTTTTTTTAGTGTGCATCCCTTTGTGCCTTGGCAGATGCTGAGATGTCGCCAGTTGCACAAAGTCATGGTCGCCACAGTTGTGGTTTTTTCAGCTGCATTGGAGTGGAGTGGTTGGAAAGGAAAGGAAACAATGTCAGAAACCACAAGAAACAATTAAGCTTGCTCCACACAATGGGGAAAACAGCAGCCAACAGAACAGTTGGATCAGCGTCTTTATATTCTTCTGTATCTGCAACGCTCTTCCACCATAATTACTCTGCTGCAAGCAACTAGTGACTAGGGCTTTGAATTATACCTACGCTAAAAGTATTTTTAAGTAAGCCTGCATTTCATAGTGTTCCCAAAAACTTAAAGCCATTAATAAACCCTCTCCGAATGTTGGGAACACACGAGCGGCCCCAACATCTGCCGCGGCACGAGCTACATAAGCATAATTAACGAACTTCTGGAAAGCGGAGGGCAGGTTTTTTCGATTAAGTGACAGGTTAAATGCTAAACCATAAGTTTTGGCCACAAGCAGCTGACAATCATCGCGCACGAGCCACAAATTTTGCAGCCGGCCAGCAGCAACAGAAGCCTTGAGTCAGGAGTCTGGATCCAAGAGCCAGGAGCCAGAAGCCAGGAGACGGAAACCGGTTGCACAGCTCCCACAGGCACCTCACCTTCTGCTTCTGTCACTGGCGGACAGAAGAACGTGCGTCGGGCAACCATTAGTCGCAATCTTTGGCCAATTGTCGCTGATTGTCGTCGTCCGTTCTGGCTGCCTTGGGCTCGTTCCCATATGCAGATACTCGTATTCAGATGCAGTGGCCGCATACACTTGATTAGCTAAAAGTGCGTGCGAAAACCGCAAAGGGACGCTTCTGGGGCAATTGCTTGCCCCATCAAATCATTGAAAGTAGCTCCAGTCTATGCGTTTTGTGTACCTAATGCCTTGGAAAATCTAGGAGAAGATTATCCCCATCTGGGACACCAAATTAAACACAATTGCTACTTAAATCTTCAGCATCTGTCAGCCTTTCCAATTGTTCTTAGTTAATTAATTTTATTATTTAAAGAATAGATAAAGAGGTTGCTGCTTTGGTGTCTAAAATAAGTTGATTCATAGAAAAAATACTATTTAAAACCTTTAAAACCTATGGTACAGAACAAATAAGATGATTTTTTTTTTGTATACTTTTATAAATAGTAGCTTTTATGACTGCTTAAAAATTATGAAAATATGATAATCTTAAAAATAAGATATATTATTCATTTAATTCCATTCACAATAAATGCAACTCAACAATATAGTAGGGTGGGGTAGATTTAAAAATGGCGCGCGCGCAATTAGTGTGACCAGCGCAGTGGCAAGATTGGAGCTATTTTTAGTTTGTTGTCGCACTCGTGTTGTTTGTTTGCTGCTGCCTCCGTGTGCTATAATCGGGTAAAAAGGGCAATAAAATCACCTGAACTTGAAAGGTAAGCTATGGCATTGTCTGCATAAACAATTCGCATACTTACGCATGCACGTACACGTAATTTCAGTTTGCCGCGCTGGGAGGCTGAAAAAACGCGCTAAAACGGCGGTACCTGAAACGAGCCGGCTACGTGCAAGAAAGGTGTCTCTGGAGCGCTAGTCCTTTGCATTTGAAACCCAGAGGCTCGCAGCATTGCAGGATAGTTCAGGACCCAGCAGGGAGCTCCTTGCAAAGAGATTAGACAGGCACACCCGAGTGACAGGAAGCCAAGTCAACGATGGCCTCCAGAAAAGAAACTATCGGTGATTACTTTGGCAAAATCAGCAAGACCAAGGAGAACTACATGAAGATGCAGGCTGGCGAGCCAAAGGAGGAGCGAGAGCGGAGCCAGCACTTGGGGCGCAAGTCCCAGATCGTCCAACGCCGTTCGCCCAGCCCCACAAAAGCCGCTGGCAACCGTCAGCGCTCTTTCCCGCCCAAATCCGACTACGAGAAGTTCTATGAGAACGTGTTTCTGGGGGACACAGACGAGCAGAATGTAAGCTACATCAAAGGTCTCTGGAGCACACGAATCTAAACTATAGCTGTTTGCAGGTCAGTCCACCGTCGAAGCAAAGGAATAAACGACCTCTGCCCGTTGAGGAAGAGCCAAAGCGTAAAAGGGGGCGTCCGTCGAAGATACCCACCATCAGGGAAACGTGTGATGCCCTGCAGCCAAAGGACGAACTGATACGGCAGATCAACGGCAGAGCGTCGCTCACGAGAGCGGAGCGGGCCAAGCCCAAGACCTTCCAGCAGCGCCGCAATGAGTCGATGAACAAGGAGCTGTACACGAAGACAGAGCGACACGTCTGGAAGAAGGAGGCCATTCAGATGTTGCTGCAGCTGTGGGCACAGCACTTGAAGTCACTGCGCGGATCGACGAGAAACTGTGTCGTGTACAGGGAGATGGAGAAGCAGATGCGGATGTTTGGACCAAGCCATTTCGAAATCAAAACCAAAATGGACAATATGTCCCGGAAATATCGGTAAGCGCCTGGAACCCTTTTCTTATTGTTTAATCGAATGTGTAAAACATAGAGTGGAAGCCGAGAAAATGAGGGAAACTGGCCAGCCCTCGAGCTGGGACTATTTCCACAGAGTACAATCGCTCCTAATCGGAACCAAATGCGTGGACGTTTTCGAGGATATCCTTTTCGAAAATCAAGGTAGGTGAAACATCATGCAACGAAGGAAAGAGCTTAATGTATTTTATATTGTAGCTCCGGCCAATATGAGCCCCGAGTTGGAATCGGAAGACGACTTGGATTCGCTGCTAGATGATCAAGCTGAGCAGAAATCGCCCCAACTGAAAGGTAGTAACAGTTTCGACAGCTGTACTAAAGAACAGCCACCGGACTCGCCATTGGGGGAGCTTGAGGATGACGAGGAACTGGAGGAAGCAGAGGAAGTTGAGGATGTAGACGTTGAGGATGTTGAGGAAGTTGAGGATGTAGAGGATGTTGACGATGTAGAGGATGGAGAGGAAGTAGATGAAGTGGAGGAAGAGCCGCAGGATGTTAAGTTTTTATTGCATGAGACGGAGTCCACGGAAGGGGATCAGGATCGTGGTCGCGAACGGGAACGGACCAAGCGACGATTGCCTAGAGATTATTCGAACCGGCTGTTAGAAATCGAGGAGGAGAAGCTGATCATCGAGAGGGAGAAGCTGAAGGTCATGAAAGACGCGTTACGCGAGCTCACCGCATTCCACAAAGATCTGATGCTTTTAATCCGGCAGAAATAGCGAAATGACATTATGCTTGTATCAATGGAGGAATGTTTCAATTTAATCCCAAGTAGATTGGTCATTTCTACACGAAATACACATAGCAATTTTGAACTAATTGTTTTGTTTTTACATTTTATAATAAATATAATAATGACTTACTTAGATTATACATTTTCCAGACCATAACTTATTCTTGGCTGCTTCGCAACTGTAATATATTACTAGGTATTGGGGGAAATCATTACAAAGATATTTGAATTTGTTTTATTAATAAAAGTGACCAGCCATTGGATATAATTGGTTGTCAGGGATGACTGTACACACCGTGCATACCGTCGTAGATGGTACTATTTCGGAGCATATTAATTGGGCCGCCTCTGGTCGCACTGTTGTTTACTTTAGGAGGCATGGAGCGCGGATCGTTAGCGGGTCCGGAAAAGTTTTCAAACCGGGACATTGCCCAGAAGGTGCACCGCGGGGAGTACCGGCTGTTCCGCAAGGAGGAGCGCAGCACCGTCTGGCGGGTGTTCCGGGAAATTCTACGCTCCGATGGCACCAAAGTGAGTGGCTATTGCTACTGCGACGGCTGCAATCGCGTGATGCGTTCGCTCAACACCTCCAATCTGCGCATCCACAAGTGTCATGTCGAATACCTCCGGCGCAAGCAAGGGAAACCTGAGAAGCTCTCCGCGGCCTCGGAAGTTGACGCCCCGCCCAGTGAAATCGGAGAAGAAATGCCTAATGAATCACCCATACAAGTGATGTGGTCGCCGAGCGCCGTTCGGCTTTTGCTTCAACTCTGGGCAGAAAACCAGGAGGAGCTGCTGGCCAGCCGCAAGTTCAGCCATGTCGTCAGGCGCATTGCCTCGGAGATGAGCCATTTTGGGGTCACAGACTCGGATGTCAAGAACGAAATGTTTAACCTGAAGGAGAAATACCTGTGCGTACTTGTCCCTATCCCTATGGTGGCTCACTAATCCTTAAGTAATTACAGGCAGGAGGCACAGCAGGAGCGGCTGACAGGAGAACCATCCGCATGGGAGGACTTCCCTAAAGTCCAGGCCATTCTCAAGGGCACCAGTTCCAAGAGAAAAGCTTTTATACCTGTGATTTATGGCGATGAGAAACTCGGAAAAAATAACAAGATTCAAGGGAATCGGGAGCCAACAGAAGCGGAATTAAGTGATAATGAACTCGCGGAGGAGGAGGAAGACGACCTGGAAGTATTAAAAGACAATCTCATAAACGATATAGAAGCCTCCAACAACGGGTACTCCCTGGAAAACTACGAGGACGAGCTCGACAAGCAGGACGAACGGGCTCAGCGCAAAATATCGGCCAGGATGCTGGAGATTGAGGAGGAAAAGCTGGTTTTGGAGCGGGAAAAGCTGAATATAGAGCGGGAGAAAATTAAAATTTTGCGGAGTATCTTAAACGAGGTGACAACGAATCAAAAAGGAATTTTCAAGTTGCTGAGTCTGGGAAAATAGCTCTACAATTTCACAAGCTGGCGGCCAAAGTGGATAGCCCAAAAATGTTTTACGTTTATCTTAATTTATTTTTAATTTGTTAGTGTATCTATTAAACCAATAAAATGTTTAGAATTCGAAAGCGGGCGTTAGTGGGACCAAACTTGGGATTTTTTAGGCCCAGCGCTGAGGGCAGTGTGACAACCCTGCCCGTGAATGCATTTTTGTTATTAAAATCGGAGGACCCCGGAGTCTGGATTGCAAGCTGAAAATGTACTACATAAGCGTGCCGGAGGAAGAGGAAAAGTGCACCGAGGCGCAGCTGGACATCCTGCTGAAGATCAACTCCGGCCAGTACCGCCTGGTGAAGAAGAACAAGCGCAGCAGCGTGTGGAATGTCTACAGGGAGATCGTCCGCTCCGATGGCACCAAGCTTAAGTGGCGCTACTTCTGTCTTGGCTGCAAGCGCGTCATGCAGTCCACCGGGGGCACCACCTCCAACCTGCGCATCCACAAATGCCATGTGCGCTACCTAAAAGCGAACGGGCCCCACGGCAACCAGAGTCCTGCGCCTGCGGCGGTCCAAATGCCACGTAAACGCAACTCCCGGCAGGAGGACCTCTTCGAGATCCTGGATGAGACTACAACACACTGCCCCAGTCCCGAGGTGCGTCTGCAGGAGGAGCACATCCCTGCGAAACAGGCTGCCCGCAAGCCGCGACCCCTGCTGAAGCTGTTTAGCGATGAGGAACCGCAAACGGACCCGGAGGAGCACCTGGAACTGGACCAGGAACCGGAGCCAGAGCCGGAGCAGGAGATGGAGATGGAGGCCGAGCTGGACCCCGAACCGGAGCCGGAGCCCGCCATCGAGATTGACCATCATGAGATCCAAGTGCCGCCGGATACGCTCGCCCAGAGCAGCAGCAGAAGATCCCACAGCCGGATCGCCCTCGATGCCAGCGACCTGGCCGAGGCCGAGTCCTATGCCAATGCCTGGGCCCACGCCTTCCTGCGCCTCACCGAGGAGCAAAAGCTCTTCGCCAAGCGCTCCATCGACGAGCTCCTGGTGCTGGGCAGGCTGGAGAAGCTGAGCATTTCCACGGTCACGACGCTGACCGAACACTGAAGTACTAAAGCCAAAGCATTGCATTTTCCCCCAGTTTCGGCTCAATTTACCCAATCTAAATGTCCAATCTTGCAACCATCACGTCCCGTGCCCCCTAAATGTCTTAAAAGTTATACGAATCGTAGTAAATATATGCAACTTTAAAGATAGTCTTGGGGTTATGGTTATTCCTTGACCCGCCCCACATCAAATCGAATTGTATTTTTCAATTTTTTTATTTTTTCCAATATGTTTTTAAAGTTTTTTTTTACTTTTCCTTTTTTGCCATCTTGCATTTGTCGTGTATATTTTGTTGTTTGCTTTGCGTTTACAGTTTTTGTTGGTTTGCTGTAATTTAAATGTTCTCTCGTTTGTTTGCTCTGCTTTACTCTTACTTTTTGGTTACTTTTACTGGGCCTTTTACTCTTGACTCTTCGACTTTTGACTTTTGACTTAGGAAAATGAGAGGTGAAAAGGATTCGCAAATACGAGAACTGGGCACAACTTTCGCGGGGGATTTAGGAATTAGGAATTAGGAAATAAATATAGGTTTTAAATAGTGAAATAGTTGTGTCGTGTGTGTCTGTGAATTGAGGCTCTAAACTCTGCTGCGCTAATTTCAATTTATTTTTTCTTGTTTTTCGTTGCTGTGTATTGTGTAAAATACAATTGGACATTTTTTTAAATTTTTGGGGGCCAGGCATTTGGTTGGGGGAATTGTTTAGAATTTAACTGCAATTTAGTGTGAATATGCGTTAATGTGAGAGTTCGTCTTGCTGTTGCTTGCCCTACACAACCAAAAAAAGCAAACAAACCAAATAAAAAGAATAGACGCGGTGGCCCATTTGGCAAAAAGTTGCCATTGCTGATTTTCTTGCTCAATTAGCAGAGATTGCTGTTGCTGCTGTTGTTGCCGCTGCTGTTCTTTGCTAATTTTGCTGTTGCTGTTACTGCTGTTTTTGATGTTGCTGCTGCTGCTGCTGCTGTTGTAGCTGCTGCCGCTTCTGCTGTTGCTGTTGCCTTATGCAGAGCTCTCCGTGGTGGTATTTTGCAGCTCCTGAGCTCCGTTCTGCGTCGTTTAGTGGTGTAGGGATAGGGGTACAAAAAAACGTTGATGAATAAACTCAAAACAAATCATAAACATAAGTGAATCAAAAGCCTTGTTTTCAATGTGTGTTTTAGGTTCGTGTCACCGTGTTAGCCAATTAGTTACATGTGAAAATGTTAGACCCAAAGCCTCTTAAGTTAGGTGTTAAGCTTATTATATTTCCCTCCTCTGCCGCAGCGCTGCCTCTCTCTCCCGCTACTGGGTGCTGGTGCGGCTGTTAATTGGTTAATTGTGGATGCATCTGCTCTGGATTAGTTAGTTATGTTGACCGCCACCAGGCTATTGTTATTGTTATTGGTTTTATTATTGTTATTTCTGATGCTGATGCCGATGCTGCTGAGTTGTGGATGTCGGTGTGGTGGTGGTTGGTTGGTTGTTGCTTTGGCGAAGATGTTCAAGTATTTAGTTCATTACCTGCTGCGGCTGCTGTTCCAAACCACCGCCAGGGCCATTTGGTTTCCGGTTCTGGCGACGCGGACGTGGCTGTTGCGGGCGTGGCGGTCCCTGGCCCTGAACTGTAATAGAAAATTGAGAACTCTCGTAAGTAAAAGTTCGAGTAAAAGGGATAAGCAGGAAGCTTACTATATTCGCCGCCATCGCGACGTGGTGGCGGTGGTCCGTTGTTGTAGTTGCGGCGGAAGAAACGCCTCTGGGGTCCTCCGGGCGGGCCACCGCCTCGACGCGGACCCTGTCCCTCGCCTCGCGGCAGTCCCTCGAGGTTCTGATCATGGACGCCGGGCTCGGCGCTGCTGCCGTCGCCGCCTCCGAGGCCGCGACGCGGCTGGCGCGGATAGTAGTTGTTGTAGCGACGGGGACCGCCAGGAGGACCGCCAGGTCCTCGGGGTCCGCCCCGTGGACCACCGGGTGGTCCGCCGGGCGGGCCACGGCGGAAGTTCTGACGGGGCTGGCGTGGCCCGGACTGCAGCTGCTGCGGCGGCTGTCCGTCGACGGGCGGCGGCTGCTGCTGCTGCTGGGCCGGCGACGCCAACTCCTCGCCCTCTAGTTCGCCCTGGCCATCCTTCCTGCGGTTCTTCTTCATCCATGGCCGGAAGTTGCGGCGCTTGTCGGCCGCAAACTGACTGCCCCGCACCGGCTCCCCGGAGGGCCCTGTCACGTTGGCAGCCTCGTTGCCCTTCTCACCGATCACCACGTCGAACTCGACGACCTCGCCATCGCCCACCGAGCGAACCGCCTTCTTGGGGTTGTTGCGCGCTATGGCGCTCTGGTGCACGAAGACATCCTCTTTGGTGTCGTTGCGGTTGATGAAGCCGTAGCCGCTCTTCACGTTGAACCACTTGACAGTGCCGGTGACTTTGGTCGCTGCAAAACGAAAAATGCATGGGATATCAGTGAAGGATACTTTCAAAAAAGCAATTTAAATCTATTTTGGAAATGTCTTAAGTTCCCCCAAAGCGTTGTTATATCTCCTAAAGGTTTCTTATACATTTTTGTGTTTATAATGATTACCGATGTAGAATTCTATGTTTTTTAGCCATGGCTAAGCTGCATTATTAATGGTGAGAATTCCAGCGAAGAAGAGTAACTTCCCAAAAATCATGATATTTGTATTCCTAACACCTTCATAGTGATGCATACGTTCTAATTACATTGTCAGCCAATTATTTCTAATTATTTAAGGGTATACAACTTCCATTACTACTACATTTTCTTTGGAAATTGCGTTTCAGCTAATTTCTAGGTAGAAAATGTTAGTGCAAATGCATATGTCCACACACAACACTTTTATATACAAATATTCATCATCAAACTAACAGAATGTGTGTGTGCACCTTTATTTTTGTTGCATTTTTGTAAAGAAAAAGAAGTGTTTCTAATATGAAGGAAAATACGCTTATCAAGCGTTTTGTATATATTTTTTTTCCTGATTTGGAATTTTAAATTACATTGTTGCTACTTTTTAGAGAGCAAAAACACTCAAAAACATTTAGTTAATTTAAAAATAACTGAATTATTTGGTTATAAAACTAATTATTTTTATAGCAACAAACAGAAACAAAAAGATCAACGAACTTATCACTTAAAGCCTTTGGTTTGTTGTTAAATTCTTACTACAAATCGCGTTTCAGCAGGCAATGAAAAGTTATATATCAATATTTAACAATCTTTACATATAGAATTATAAATAGCCATAACGATCAATGGAAGAGAATCGCTAATCGATTAGTCACAATTATCGATACAAAACAGATGTATGGAATCATCACTGTACATACATACATGTAAGTCTCATGTTTTTTAAGGTGTCTTGAAGCCAAGTACAATTCTTAAATTTATACAAATAGAGATAGCTATGACTAACAAATTACTTTGCGATCTGATAACGTATTGCCGTAGTAACATACCCGACCAATAGGGAAGGATTTCATAATGATTTATGGCATACATAACAAAACAGACTCTAGTATCTAAAATTACGTATTCTCGTTATGAGAAAACCCGATCAATGGGGATCCCAATATGATTGAAGCTTAAAAGCAATTCATACATTTATCAAAATATTTATAGCCATAACTGTGTTACTCTGTGATCTGCTTACGTATTATTGTAGTACCAAAACTCGATCAATAAACGAAACTCAATAAGATTTCATCAAGGAGATGTATGGCATTATTCATCACTATGCTTTTCAAAGCCAAGTATCTAATTTTAACTCTGTGATCTCATTACGTATTATCGTAACAACAAAACTCGATTCATGAAGAAGGATCCCGATAGGATTTCATGAATAGATGTATTACAAGCATACAAACATACATACAAGCATACATCACCCGAGTCTCGTGCTTTCCAAAGCCAAGTATCTAAATTTAGCTCTGTGATCTCATTACGTATTATCGTAATAAGAAAACCCGATGAATGGAGATTCCAATAGGACTTCATCAATAGATGTATGCGATCATTATCGGTATTACAAGCATGCATACATACATACAAACACCCGAGAGTCTCGTGCTTTTTGAAGGCGGCTTGAAGCTAAAAAGCACATGCCTCGGCCCCTGCATGTGTGTATGTATGGGCAGACATACATGTGTAGATATAAATTTACCAAAACAATGAACACACACACTCGCACTCACACCGCTCCGCTCCGCTCTGGCCCGGCCCGGCCCGGCTCGCTCCGCACCGGTCTGGCCCCGTCTCGCTCGCACCCGCGATGCGCGCGCATCCGTCGCGAGGACCAACAAACTGGGTTGCTTTGCGGGGGTGGAAGAGCAGAGCAAAGCATGCGAGGCGATAGCCAGCCAAGCGAGGGGGGACCCGGCAGTGGGGGGGGAGGGAGGAAAACGCACCGGCAAAAGAGGCAGAATTTTCATTTCGTTTGCCGGCGAGCGCTAGCGTATGTATGTATGCATATGTATGCTTGTATGTACATATGCGCCGCACAAAATGGCCGACGCGCGTATATTTTAAGACCCAAACACACACACGCACACCGGTTACGTTTCGTTCTTTTCGTCTTTTCCCCATTTCATTTCATTTTTTTTCCTATATTTTTTTTTGGTTTCGTTCGTTCCTTTTAATGCTTTTCATTGCTATTTTGGTAGCACAAGCCAGACCGCCCATGTGTTCCCTTTGCGTATGAATGAAATGGCATGGCCGGGGGATGGGAAGGAAAGAGATGGGCAGTGAAGGGTAGGGAAGGGAAGGGAAGGGAAGGGAAGGGGAATTGAGATACTCACCAATAACTTCCTTGGGTGGCGCAGCGGGCTTGCCCTGCAACTGCTCCTGGTTGTCTTGCTGCTCCTGATCTAAATTCTCCTGCTCCTGTTGCGGCAGCTGCTGCGAGCCCTGCTGCTGCGACGGCTGCTGCGGATCAGCGGGAAGGGCTTGCGGTGGCTGCTCAGCAGCCAGTGACTTGTTCTCGGCATCGGCCATCGCGGAAAAGCGGGAAAATCAAGCAAAAGCGAGGCGGTTGTACGTGTTCCTGTTGTTACAGTTACTGTTGTTGTTGTTGGAGTGGTAGTTGTTACTGTTACTGTTGTTGTTGTTGTTGTGGCGGTGGTTGTGGAGGTGCGAGTGCCGCAGTGAGTGAGTGTGTGCTCGTATTTCTTCCTGCTTTAGCTGTCTGCGCTGCTCGGCTCGTGGTCCGCTGCTGCTGGTGCTGCTGCTGCTGGTGTTAGGTGCGGTCGCACTACCACTTTCGATGTTGTTTTTGAGTGTGATCTTAAAACACTCGCCACTCGCAGGGTTTTCTTTGCCTTAGCGATTCTATTTTGTTCGCAAGCTCCGGAAGTGAAACATGACAGCTATTACCAGGGCTGTTCTAGCGCTGCCTATCGATGTGCGGCGTTGCCGCCTATCGATATCTAGTGGATTGGGTTTAGCTTGCCACCTCTAATCCGTCGTTGGTTTTCCCGCGCAATTGTACATCAATTTTTTGAAATTAATTTGAAACGCTTAAGTTCGTTTTTCATTTACTTTCGACCTACGAATGCGATTGTCTATGTGTACTATAAAATAATATTCATCTTCGCAACATTAGAAAATAAAGGTCTGTTGTTATTCACTTTAAATAAAAACAAGTAGAAACGCTGTAGTCGAAATTTCTCGACAACGACCTTTACTTTTGCTGGAAGTCATTCAAGAAACTGCTGCAGCATTTCACCTAAAGCAGTGCATCCAAGCAATCCACTGCATCAAAAAGATGTTCAACCCTGTGCAGTAGCAGCAGAAACAAGGAAGAAGAGTTCATCTGGCCTGAAGCAGTGCATCCAAGCGATGCAGGCTACTAACAGGTACATCCAGAGACCCTAATACTCGACCTAGTTTGTCCGTCTTTAATGTTTTTTGCCTCCTTACATTACCGTGCCTCAGGACCAGCCTTCAGCAATTACCAATTCGTTATACGAGTATTATTTATTGCATACATTCCAAATGCATACCTTTCCAATAGTCGAAAATGTTATAAAAACATGTATTGGTAGTAGGAATATTTTAAATATTTATAATGTACATACATAGAATTTACCAAGGCTTAGTGTCCAATTTGAAACAAACAGAAATAAAGTCTCTAAATATTGCCACTGGTTGCTCTTAATTAATAACTCCTAACGAAGTATGCACGCAACTCTAATTGCTAAGAAGTCCCAAGGGAAAAGGTCGCTCCACAGGTTCTTGGCAACCTAAACTCACTTGCAGCGGCAATTGCCGCTCACAAAATGAAGTCTTCGGTTGGGTTCCTGCTTGTGCTTTACTGGTACTCTGTTGCCGCCAAAATGGACCCGCGTCTGGCCGGGATTGCCTGTCGCATGGCCGAGAAACAGAGGCTTCAGGTCACCTATATCTACCGCTGCTCCACCTGCGTGGCTTCTGCGGATTATGAGCACTCGGCCATTGAGATGGAGCTACAACGCTGCGTTGGCAGTCGCCTGCCTGTGGTAACTCGAAATATCGAGAGTTACGAGCTGGAGCCACTGCGTCAGACCGACAGTTTAAGCATTTTTCACATCCCGGTTGCTGGAAATGGCACCTCTCTTGTGCGACGCATCCTGGACATGTTAAATCCCCGGCAGCCCCGCAAGCACATGCACAAGTACCTCTTTCTTTGGCCAAACGCCGGACCGGATCAATTGCTTGAACTCTTTCGCGGCTGTTGGGGCAAACAAGTGCTCTACGCCTTGGCCATCACCCGGATGCACAAAGGGATCTTCGACTTTGATCCCTTTTCGGTGGGAGGTCTGCGGGTAGTCGAGAGCCCAGGCGAGGCTTTCCACGACAAGATGGGGGATTTGAAGGGCTATCCCCTGCGCTTTTCGATGTTTCCTGATCCTTTGATGGCCCTGCCCTTGGATCCTGTGGAGAGCAGAGGCTACAAGGCCATGGATGGGGTGGCTGCCCGGGTGGCCGCCCGGATGCTGAATGCCACCATAACCTATGTGCTCCCGGAGGACAACGAGTCCTATGGCCGCTGCTTGCCGGACGGAAACTTCACGGGCGTAGTGCGGGATATGGTGGCTGGGAAGACTCACTTCGGACCCAATTCCCGCTTCGTCCTGGACTGCATGTGGCCACACGTGGAGGTACTGTATCCGCACACCCGCCGCATCTTGTATTTGGTGGTTCCTGCTTCCGGAATTCAGCCCGAGTACCTGATCTTTGTGCGCGTTTTTCGGCGCTCCGTGTGGCATCTGCTGCTGACCACCCTGTTGGTGGTGGTACTCCTCTTCTGGCTAATGCAGCGCCTTCAGAAGCGAGTTCCCCGGCGTGGGGTCGTTACCCATTTTCAGGCCACCTGGTACGAGATACTCGAAATGTTCGGCAAAACTCACGTTGGGGAACCGGCCCTGCGCATGTCCTCGTTCAGCTCCATGCGCACATTTCTGATGGGCTGGATCCTGTTTAGCTATGTTCTGACCACCATCTACTTTGCCAAGCTGGAAAGCGGATTTGTCCGTCCGTATTATGAGTCCCAACTGGACCAGTTGGACGGCCTGGCCAAGCTGGATGTGCACATCTACGCGGTCACCACGATGTACGATGCAGTGCGTTCCACGCTCCCGGAGCACCACTACCGCCTGCTGGAGAGCCGGAGCCGCCAGTTGCCCTTGGGCGTGACCACCTCCTATTACCAATTGTTTGTCAGCCGCCGGGACAGTCGGGCGGCGTTTATCATGCGCGATTTCCATGCGCGAGACTTTCTGGCCCGCAACTTCAACTCGGAGACGGAGCGACCCGCTTACCACATTGTCAAGGAGTACCTGCGCTCCATGCTCTGCACCTACATTTTGCCCCGAGGATCGCCCTTCCTGCACCGCCTGCAAACGCTCTTCACCGGCTTCCACGAGCACGGCTTCTTCGAGCATTGGCGGCAGATGGATCTTATTACGCGGGATGGAACCTCGCCGAATGCCGAGGAGTTCTCCGAAGACCTGGGCGACCAGACGGACACCGATGCGGCAGCGAGCGAAGCCAGTGTGCGGCACAAGAAGCGGGTGGTTCTCACCCTGGATATCCTCCAGGGCGCCTTCTACCTCTGGTCAGTGGGCATTGGCCTCAGTTGCCTAGGTTTTGCCATGGAACAGGCTCATCACTTTTGGAAAAGGCAACAAGCGGCCCCATGAAAAGGGTTTCAATTTGGTTTGAGGCACATACATTTATTCCGATAAGATAGTCTTTATACTAAATATATAATGTACAACCTCAGCGACTTATAGGGCTTGTTTCGCAACTAACCAGACGATTAAAATCTGACGACTAAACGTCTAGAACATTTCAAGTTTAAAATCATAAGCTATTAGCTATTTAGCAACCTGCAAAGATTAGTTTTGCAGTCGTACAGCTTAATTGGTTTTCGCTGATGACTGTGAAGGTAAAAGATCAATGATTTCATACTGGCGCCGCACACGAATCTCTTCAAGATTGGACTATGCATTGTTCTTTGTTGTCTACCCGAACTGTTGTTGCAGCATTAATGTTTCATGTTTTGCAATTTCGAATATTTTTAGCACAGTTTGATAATGATGCGCCTGTTCCCTTGGCGACCCAACGGAACGAAAAACAAGTACCATTTCCAGGCTTATCTGGAGGTTAAGCCGATGACGCCCCAATCGACAGGTGATCAATTTACAAGCTGAAAATGCAGCTGCTTAGCTTCTGGATTCGAAAAAAGAGGCCTGTGTACCGGTTGCCGGGAGGAAAATGCTTATCAGGAGCTGCTGGAAATCTGCTGAATTGTCAGGTGTACACTTTACAGTATACGCTTACATAATGAGTTGAAGGAATAGGTCGATTGGTATTCGTTAGATAGGAATTACACTGAAAAACAGGGATGAAACAGGGTGGAAGGTTCATACAGACATCTGCAATGTTTATACCGTCTGAATTGGATGCTTTTCATAGGCTTAAAACCGCAGTTTATCTTATGCCAATTTTCTTTGATGTCTGACATGCCCCTGACATTGGTTGAAAAACCTACGAATCGTGTTTTAAGTGATGTATTGTTCCTTCTTTTAACTGATTTTGATGTACTCTTCTAATAATTTTGGAAATCATATAAAATATATTTAATTGATGACAAAATCGACTGTAGAACAATCTGCGAAGTCTTTGTTTTCATGTGCTGACCAAAAATGTTGGAATAACTTTTAGTTAGAATTTGATTTTTGCTATGTGCACCGTTTTATCAATTAAGGCCTTATCACCTGCAGCTCCGGCGCTGCAGCCGGCTCATCGTCGAGCTGAATCAGTGGCCAGAGGTCGAACGGATCCGGCGCAGTGTCAAGGCTACGGGCCGTTGCCCGTACGACGGACGACGGAGTGCAGGCCGCAATCTGCAATGTGCGGATCGCGCCAGGCGGCTGTATAAATACTGGCTGGAGACGGTGCAGCAGTATGATTCGGCGAGATGAAGTCGTTCACGGCGATCGCAGTTGTTTCGGTGGCTCTGCTCCTGGCAGTCCTCGGCCAGGCCAAGCACCTGGAGTCGAAGGTGGCCGACAAGGACTTTCTGGTGAAGCAGAAGTTTGTCTTTGAGATGTTGCAACACATCTACCAAGACGATGTGTTTGCGACTACCTATGACAACACCTACTACGAGTACAAGCCGTGGGAACATGTCACCGACTACAACCATCCCGAGATGCTGGAGCACTTCTTCGAGCTGTGGCAGCACCATCCCTTCGGCGACGACAAGGTCTTCTCTGTGATGTACGAGAAGGATGAGGAGTATGTGGTTGGACTGGTGCGCGTCTTCTACTTCGCCAAGAACTGGGAGACCTTCCAGCACGCCGTTTTCTGGGCCCGCCAGCACGTCAACAAGCAGATGTTCACCTATGCCTTCACCATCGCCGCCCTCTTCCGCGACGACATGCAGGGTGTTGTCATGCCGGCCCACTACGAGATTCACCCGTGGAGCTTCTTCGACAGCCAGACCCTCGAGTGGGCTGAGCACTACAAGATGCACGGCTTCCACCACGTCAAGCAGATGGACAACATCTACAACGTTGTAATTCGCGCCAACTACTCGAACGCTCATGGCTCGCTGAACTACGATCACGATCTGGCCTACTACCTGGAGGATGTTGGCTTCAACGCCTTCTACTACTACTTCAACCTGGACTACCCCTTCTGGACCAAGGGCGGCGAAGAGCATATCCTCAACAAGGATCGTCGCGGTGAGCTCTACCTGTACGTCCACTGGCAGCTGTTGGCCCGTTGGTACATGGAGCGTCTCTCCCACGACATGGGTGAGGTTCCCGCTTTCAACATGTACGTGCCTGCCGAGACTGGTTATGCCAGCAACCTGCGCAGCTACTACGGAGTGCCCCAGTGGCATCGCGACAACCACCACAGCTTCTACCATGGCCACAACTACGAGTACATCGAGCACGTCGAGATGTACACCCAGCGCGTCATGGACTGGATTCACAAGAACGAGAAATTCGACATGGATGTGATCAACCAGCTGGGTAACATCATCCAGGGCAACGTTGACAGCGTCGACAAGCGCTTCTATGGCAGTCTGGACAAACTCTACCGCTTCATTGTGAACGAGGGCCACCACTACGGCAACCACGAGGAGAGCTTCCCCGGCCTCTTCATGCACTACGACACCTCGCTGCGCGACCCCATCTTCTACGAAGTGTACAAGACCCTGGTGGGCCACTACTGGCATCTGATGGACACCTTCCCCGAGTACAAGAAGCACGACTACACCTTCGAGGGCGTCCACATCGATGCCGTGCACATGCCCGAGAGCCTGACCACCTACTTCGAGTACTTCGATTCCGACATCAGCAATGCCGTGAACGTAGAGCCCTTCGTTGAGGGATCTACCGATCACTTGTACACCTTCGGACGCAACTCGCACTACAAGGGTGCCAGCTATGTGATCAAGGCCCGCCAGCAGCGCCTCAACCACAAGCCCTTCGAGTTCACCCTCGATGTGACCTCCGACAAGGCCCAGGACGCCATTGTCAAGGTGTTCATTGGACCCAAATACGACGAGCACGGACACTACATCCCGCTGGAGCACAACTACCAGAACTTCTTCGAGCTGGAGCACTTCAAGGTGCACTTGGAGGCCGGTGTCAATCATGTCAAGCGCGCCAGCGGCGACTTTAGCTTCTGGGTGAACGACCGCACCACCTACCTGGAGCTCTACCAGAAGCTTCTGGACGCCACCAACAGCGACTACAAGTTCAAGCTCGACCAGTCGGAGGCCCACTGCGGCGTTCCCAACCGCATGATGCTGCCCCGCGGCAAGAAGGGCGGCCAGGTCTTCCAGTTCTTCTACATGGTCTACCCCTACCACCAGCCCGCTGTGGCCCAGTTCACTGGATACGATCCGGTGGTCAGCTGCGGCGTCGGCCACGGCTCCCGGTACGTGGACAACCTGCCATTCGGCTTCCCCTTCAACAGGCCGGTGAAGCACGACTACTACTTCGACGTGAACAACTTCAAGTTCGTGGACGTGAAGATCTTCCACCGCGACGAGCACACCAACGTCGTCTAAGAACTCCAACCAATGCGAAAACAATCGAACGAACGAACGGAACGGATCCATTAATGTTTAATCTTCGTCTACACCCAGTTCCACCCATAGCTGCCATAATTTAATTCAGTTTTTCTTTAACTTGTCAGTCTTGTGACCATTCAGCAATAAATGAATCCGAAAAACTATATCAAGGCATCTTTTTAAATTTTTCCTACAGATATCAATATAGGATGAAACATCCTAAATTCAGAAATTTCTTTACAACAATAGCATAACTCTACCTTATTTAGAAACACAGTTCATTCTAAAAAAGGTATAATTCAACCAAATATTGATTAAGAATAAAACAAAAAAAAAGTAGCTTTACAAATATTGTTGACCTTGAATTTAAAGAATTCAACAATTTACAAGGTGTTAACATGAAAACACATATTTATATTGTATTCAACAATATTCCATTTGGTATTCTTAGTTCATGTCTTGAACTGAAATAATTCAAATTCTGATCTTTGGAGTAGATCAACGTTAAATTAATGATCATTATCATTGGTAATGCTTTTATTATGCTTTTCCGATTTCGAATATTTACAATTCACTGATAGATAAATATACGTTTACCAATATTCAGTAAATAAAAGCAAAAGTTGGCGCCAAAATTTTGGCGCAATAATTTTATTCAAAATTAAAGGACCATTTGTTGGAGAGCCCCAAGCCGCCAATCGATGACACTATCGATACTATAAAAGCCCGCGATCTGGCAGCTCCATGGCGAAAATCGATCCGGCTGCTCCATCCACAGCTGATATCTTAGCTTAAAGTCCAAAATCGCTCTCTCGTCGGGCAAACACAGTTGTTTATTAATTGCTTAAACCGCGTTGACTCCGTTAAAAATCGGCATCACAATGCACAACAACAATCGCTAGACGAAAACAATTGCCCAGCACACCGCCCAGGGTAGCCCCAGCAAAATCAGTTGTTATGGAACCAATAAAAGCTAAATCAATCAAGCTTAATCGACCAGATAAACAAGATAAAAAGTGATAAAGGTGCGTGATTATCTCTGGGCTATGCCTGATAGCCACAGGAGTGCCAGTGGTTCGTGGGAAACCATGCAAATCGGGTTCTAGCCCATGTAAATGTTCCAAAGGCTGAGGTGGCGTCGCAAAAACATCGTATGATCCGGTCGAGCCCTCTGATTGGTCAACGCGCTTTCGGTTGCTTCTCACGCGAGTGTGTGCGTGTGCACAGTGGGCATGATGATTCATAGCCAATTAAAAAGAACCCGCAAGGATTGTACACAATCACTCCAAATCACGCAATAAATGTTTACTCCACGTAAAAGTTTATCGAAATGTAAACAAACATTGTTATGGCATAAAAAGGAACATGTGCGAAATGAAATGTGCAATGATTTATTATTATTAAAAATTAGAGCTTTTTGTTTTGTTTGGATGTAGATTTTATTAAATCCCATAAACAAGTATAGTCATGGCATAAAAACAACATATGGAACGAATATGTAGTGAATTATTGTTCTCTTTTAACGTAAATGTTAGCTCTTTGTTATGTTTGGATATAAATCCTATAAAATCCAAGAAAAGAGAACTCGCAAGGATTGTACAAATACTCACATTGAATTTTTACCCCACGTAACGTAAACAAGTATAGTCATAGCATAAAAAAACATATGGGAATATAACATATAACATAACTCATGTAAAACTAGACAAGCAAAAAGATGCAGGGATCGATGAACGAAAAAATAATAGTTTTAAGTGAGATTTACGCTTTAATCTCCTATTTTTTTGGTATAAAATTAACCCTTTAATTTCCTAGCTACAAAACTAATCAAATCCCTAGCCATCTTCCAAGTGTTATCAGTTTTTAACCGCGAAAACGCCAGCCACAACCACTGTTGTTTACGTTGTCTAATTGCGCCGCCTGAACTTTTATAAACAAACCGCTCACGCTTTGGCAATTACACAAATCTCTTGTTGCTTTCATCAGCAGCGGAAACATGGACATGAACCCCATTGACTTCATCTCCGGCGGCCCCATCGACGAGTCCATGGACTTGTTCAAGGGCGAGGACGCCTTCGACATGACCAACGAGGTCCTGCTCTCGGACATGCTTGACAGCTTTCTGGACGAAATGGACCTCGATGTCCAGCCCTCGTACATGTGCCCCGGCATGCTGTCAATCGACACCCCCCTGACCCCCCATCAGCAGGCCCCGCCCGTGGAGCAGGCGGCCATCGTGAAGAGCGAGCACTCCTCGCCGGTTCACATCAAGGAGGAGCTGCATCAGCAGCAGCAGCAGCTGCCCATCTACAAGCCGGATCCCCTGATGGCCTCCAACTTCAACATCCCCCAGCAGCAGCAGCAGCAGCAACCGGCGATCCTGAAGGCCGCTCAGCAAATGCCACCGATTGTGCATATTGGGGCCCCCCGCTTGCCGGCCGTCTATTCACCCCCCTCGGGATTTGTGTACCAAACTGTGTCGCCCACGATGACCACGACACCGCCGGCAGAGTCTCCTCCCCAGAACCGGAATGTGAGGGACATCCTGACCATGTCGCCCGAGCTCATGCAGCCGATAATTATGCCCAACCAGCCGATGGCGCCCACCGGTCCAGGACTAATGATGCCTGCGGCCAACAGGCCGGATCCCCCGCCCACGCCCGCCTTGGAGATTCGCAAGACCTCGTCGCCCGTGGCCCCGGCCCACAGGAGCAGCAACAAGGCGCGCGTGGCGCCTCTGGCTCCGTCCCCGGCAGCCGCTGAGGTGCCCAACGGCAAGGTGGCCATTACGCGTGTACAGCCCAAGGTGAAGGAGGTGAAGCGATCGGCGCACAATGCCATCGAGCGACGGTACCGCACCTCCATCAATGACAAGATCACCGAGCTGAAGAACCTGGTGGTCGGGGAGCAGGCCAAGCTGAACAAGTCCGCGGTGCTGCGCAAGTCCATTGACAAGATTCGCGACCTGCAGCGCCAGACGCACGAACTGAAGGCGGAGTTGCAGCGTCTGCAGCGTGAGCTGATGGCCCGGGACGGCTCGAAGGTGAAGGACCTGTTGCAGCTGGGCTCTCGGCCTGGCCGGGGCTCAAAGAAGCGCCGCGAAAGCTCTCTGACCTCCACCACGGATGCTGGGCTGACACCGCCGCGCAGCGACGTCTCGGACCCATCGCTCTCGCCCACGCAATCGGACATCTCGATGCCTCCCTCGCCGTACGGCGGCTCGACGCTCAGCTGCAGCAGCGACAGCAGCAGCAAGGACGACTTGCAGGCGGGGCCCAGCTCGATGATCGGCATGGCCACCCATTCCCGGCTGGCTCTCTGCATTTTCATGTTTGCCATAGTGGCCGTCAATCCCTTCAAGTCCTTTCTGCACGGCCAATTTGGTGACGACGAACTGGGCGACGAACCGAATCGAAATAGACGCAGCATTCTCTCCTACGATGTGGACGGCGGTAAGCCTTTAATCCTCGGGTTAGCTTCGTGACTTTGAAGGCGGAACTCTTTTTCAGACGATGCCTTCTCTGGCTGGCAGAGCAGCTTCCGGTTGTGGCTCCTGAACTTCACCATCATGATGGGCTGCCTGATAAAGTTGCTTGTGTACGGCGATCCGCAACTGGACACGCGAACGGACGCTTACTGGGTTCACAAGCAACGCGCCGAGGCTCACTTTGCGCAGGGACAGGCGGCGCAGGCGCACAATGAGTATCTGATCTGTCTGCACATGTTTGGGCTGAGTTTGCCGGCAACGCGGCTGGAGAGCTACCTGCAGACCACCTGGCAATTCATACGATTCCTCTTCCACCGTCTCTGGCTGGGTCGCGTGCTGTCGCGCTGGAGCGGTGGCATTTTCTGCAGCACCGAGAACCGTAAGAAAGCCCTGGCCTCCGCGCGCGAGCTGGCCCTGCTCTTCAATCGGCTCAATCAGCTGCAGCTGACAGGGAACGGAAACGGCGCCAACTGGAACGGAAACGGAATTATGATGGCTCTGACGGCCAGCAACATGGCGGAGGTGGCCCACAATCTGCTCACGCCGCGCGAGACCATCAGCATTCACATGATGACAGCGCTGCGAATGAAACGGAGTGCACCCAAGTGGCTGCAACAGCTCTTCGCCCGTTACTACATGAGCCGTGCGCGCCTCGAATGCGGCCGCACACGGGCCGCCGATCAGACCCAGGAACTGCGATGGGCTCTCACCCCGTATGGCTATCGGTANTCATACGATTCCTCTTTCACCGCCTCTGGCTGGGTCGCGTGCTGTCGCGCTGGAGCGGTGGCATTTTCTGCAGCGCCGAGAATCGCAAGAAAGCCCTGGCCTCGGCGCGCGAGCTGGCCCTGCTCTTCAATCGGCTCAATCAGCTGCAGCTGACAGGGAACGGAAACGGAGGCGCTAACGGGAACGGGAACGGAATTATGATGGCTCTGACGGCCAGCAACATGGCGGAGGTGGCCCACAATCTGCTCACGCCGCGCGAGACCATCAGCATTCACATGATGACAGCGCTGCGAATGAAACGGAGTGCACCCAAGTGGCTGCAACAGCTCTTCGCCCGTTACTACATGAGCCGTGCGCGCCTCGAATGCGGCCGCACACGGGCCGCCGATCAGACCCAGGAACTGCGATGGGCTCTCACCCCGTATGGCTATCGGTATTGCAGCACCCACGTCTTCAAGTACGACAAGACGGACTTCTTCAGTCGGCTGCGCAATCCCTGCGATCCCACGGCTCACGCCATTAAGGTAAAAAAAAGGCAACTGCTCTGGAAGCAACAAAGTGATACACAATTCTTTACCAAATCCTTAGCAATACCGGGAACATTTGCTGTTCAAGGCAATACAATGTCTCGTGGGAGCCGGCCACAAGTCGAGTGGCCTGCCCTCGTCCTCTGCCGGCGGAGAGGCAGAACACTTGCAGCAGCAGCAGCAGCTGCACAGCGGCACCATCGTTAGCAACGTTTTGAAGTACACCTCCCTGCTGCACGACAGCCTGTCGGCCGACGAAGATGAAGGCGACTCGAACGTGGTTTGGTGGGCCAATGTCCTGGAGATTGCAGTGCACTGGCTCCTGGGCGAGGACACAATGGCCGAGAAACTGTACGAGGGTCTCCAACAGTTGCCGATGCCCGCCGAGGTGAATGGCGAGTTCGATCACCTGCCCAAGGCTCTTCATGCCGTGCTGCGGGCCAAAATGATTCTGCTGATGTAAGCGAAGCGGGGAAATTGTTGAACAGTTTTACAATCTGAATGCTTTGCAGGAACCCTGACAACGCCGTGGACAAACGGCTCATCAAGAGCCTGTGCGATGAATCAAGCGCACAGCTACAGGAGTGTTTGACGCTGAACAGGATCACCAATGCAAAGACCATTAAGCTGGTAAGCACCGACCGGCCGAAAACCAGCAGACACATCCCAAGCATGCAGAGATGTCACGCAGGTGCATTGTAGTCGCATTGTCTGTTTCCGTTGCTCCAGGCAATACAACTGCAATGCAAGCTCTGTGCATTTCATAAACAACGCCCGCTGCTGGCAGACGGTGTCGCGTCCACCTCCCCCAATGCCGTTCCAAACGGGTTGACTCTTCTCTGCTTACAGCTGTTCCAGTTGCTCACCTGCGATTGGCTGCTCGAGACCCGGACGGCTCTGTGGGAGCTGGAACACATGCTTATAGACGACGATGGTTGCTATCAAGTGCCTGGGGAAGAGCTCGAGAAGTTCCAGACCGATTTGAACTCCCTGCGCAGCATCGTCGAGACTATACCGGTTAGTGACGGACGTTTCCATCTGTCGGGGAAGCCTCTAACCTTTGCTTTGCTTTGCCAGAACGCCCAATCGAGGATCTACCTGTACGAGGCTGTGTGCCGTCTGATGGCAGGGGCTTCGCCCTGTCCCACCCAACAACTGCTGGACAGGAGTCTGCGCTCCCGCAACGCCCATTCGTCGATCTTTTGTGGGAGCAAGGACCGCAGGCAGCACAACTTCGTGGGCGGCGAGCGGGAGCGGGCCGCTGCCATGTACGTGGCCTGCAAATACCTGCCGCCCGCCCTGCTCAGCTCGCCTGGGGAGCGGGCCGGAATGCTGGCCGAGGCGGCCAAAACGCTGGAGAAGGTGGGCGACAAGCGCAAGCTGAAGGAGTGCTACCAGTTGATGAAGTCGCTGGGCAGCGGCATCGGCAGCGTGAAAGCTTAGTTAAGTCACGGAATAGACTATTACAATAAGTGCGTGTGTGTGTCATTTGACAAGAACCGGGATGAGGAAGAACATTTATTTGCCCACTCTCCCCTGGCAGCGGTTCTTTCTAGGCCTCCTATTTTACTTTATTTACGACTCACCTCATTTTCCCGCCCGCTTATGCATAGATTATAACTCGAACGTAATTTAATATGGAAATCGTATCTGTTTATTATTTACCATAATGGCTAAACAAATGTATATCAATTAATTATGCAACAGTGCGACATGGCATTTTAATGGATGCGTCGCACTTTATATGTTCAATAAAAAATGTAAAATAACTTATTCCCACACTGGCACGGAAACTATTTGGTGTCTATTGAGGTATACAAACGTTTTCCCCCAATACTTTTGTCTTGAAATTTATATTCAATAAATATTTAAACCCAAAGCTTGGCTTAAGTGTTGAAAAGAAGTTTAACAAGATTTTACAATGGGTTTCTTCGTTAATCCCAACTATATAGGCACTGTTCTTGGGTTCCTCGGTAAGTGTTTTATTGTCTGCTAAGCTTTTACAATCATATTTTGTACAGCCCAGCAGCGTCTTCTCGATTCACTCGCCACTTGTATTATTTGGCACCCGGCTTTTGATCTCCCCCTTGGCATGCTGGGACCTCTCCCCCTAATTGTTTTGGATCCACAGAAATGGGCTGATTATGCAGATGACAATGACGTCTACGATTACAATGGGAAAATGCGTGAGTTTGAGAGTAATGGGATAGCATACAACGATTGGATCCTCCGGCTGACAGTGGCCATCGAAAGGTCTCACTGCGAGGTAAGCTTAATACGAAATTTAGCTAAAGAGTGTTTGCATCTTGGTTAAAGCGTAGATGCTAGAAGGGCAGCTATCGCAATAGGTTGCTCGAAAGGAAAGCTCCAGAACGTTCTTATCGCGAACGATATTCGTCAGCTGAAATTGTTTGAAATGAGTACCCAATATACGAATTTGCCAAACCATACCTCTTGCTGACGATCCGGATCTTTGATGAAAAGAAGCGTAAGCTGTAGTTTCCTAGTCCGGTCAGGTCTGAAGGCAGCATCGTCGTGGACCAATCGCACCAAGTCCCCGCTTTCAATCTTCCAACGCTCGCCCAATTTCAGGTGTTCCAGCTTTGTGCAATTTTGTAGAATGTTCGCCAGTTGACGGCTATCTTTGGGAAATGGCATCATGGAGTCCATGGCCAAACACTTCAGGTTACTCATCTCACTCAGCGGCTCCAAATAGTCTATGGGCAAGTTGTCGCTGGCCAGGGTTGTCAGGCTTTTAAAGGACGCGAAAAAGTTCACCTGATCCGGAAGAACTTCAACGTATTGGAGCTGCAAGTGCTTCAAGCTGTCCGAATGTCGTTTAACCAGCGTATAGAAGAATTCGTTGCTCACAACCATGACAGAGTGAGCAATTAAATGCAGAGACTGCAGGTTCCGGAATTCCCCCTCAACGCACCGATAACTGACATCAAAGTTCTCCAACGTCAGGTGCGTCAAGCCTGGGCAACCGTCCCGCACCCGGGCTAGCTGATACGTTCGCCTGAATGCCCTACCAAAGTTTATGTGGAGACTCTGGAGATCGTCTTTGTTTTCGAAGATTTTCTCAAACCCTTCAACAGTGATGTATGGGTCGACTCCATCCACGTCCAAAGTAATGAGTCTGTCAAAATACTGCAGATGCTCGACTGCAAAAAAGAGTATTCACTTTAAGGCGTGTGCGTCTTGAGTGGTCTTTGCGGGACTTACGTTGGCTTGCCTTGGCATCGATCAGGGTGAGATCTGTCAGAGCTGGTAGCTCCAACAATAGGTTCATCGCCTTGATGTCGGGATCATTCTCCGGGGACCTCGGTTTCATAAAATCTGTGCGCATAAATATCACCAGCACTTGGCTCAGGTTCGGGCAGTGGCGGCCTAGAAGGGCAAGGAAGGGGTGGGCGACCCCCAAGTCCCAGTAGCCGTGCGGCACCTCGCACCTGACCACCTGGGAGCCGCAGAGTTTCAGCAGAAACTCCCAGTCGTCGACGTTCTTCAGCATGCGCATGTTGATCTTTTGGCAACGCTTTTTTATCACACTAGTCACCGCCTCCAGAAAATATGGGTGGGCGCGGATCAGACTCAATTGATCCTCCAGACTTGTTAAATACGAAAATATCTTCGTGTAGATGTCATAGTTCAACTGCAAAATGTTTGTGCCTGCAGCTTCCTTTGGCTTCTTCTTATTCCCAGTCAGGAACGAAAACAGACTAGCTAAGCCCATTTTGTTTACTCGCTAAAGTTGCTTGATTGTCACGAATTTCGAAGGGGAATACCCGTGCCCTTTCATTAAATTTCTTTTCATGTCGTTTGCTATCGATAACAGAACAGCTGACGATATTTTTTTATGTTTATACTACTTTCTGAAATCCTGGGAACTAATAATCTTTTGATACTTTATTTATTGAATGAACATCCAGGCCTTTATAGCTTTTCAAGAGCAGATCCCGGAATTTGCTGCATTCTTTTATCTATCTAGTAAATATTCCATTTGGCGATCCCTGCGAAACCAGTTCATTTTTATCTACACCGAAGAATTGTTGAAAGATAAAGACATAGGGGACTACTTAAATGCAAACATATTTCACGGTTTGTCTTCAACACCCTTTATTCAAGTAGTTTTTAATAAAACACATTTTTTAGATCAACCAAATATTCTAATAGTCTCTTCGGCGTACCTAAACTCCAGTCTGTTTGAGATCAGGTCCAGCCGATTTGTCGGTAATCGAAACTTTGAGGCTATTCCACCTGCAGTGGAGTTTGATCTAGTTCAGCTCTACGATGCCCAAACAAAAGATATTACCTCGGGTCAAAGGATTACGTCTGACTTGACCGGGAAGCTAAGAAACCTTCAAGGGCGTGAGGTGGTCATTGGCATATTTGACTACAAACCCTTCATGGTGGTGGATCATGTAAGTTTAAATAAATGAGGTTATTCTTAAAAACCCAATAATATCAAAAGGGACGTTGGACAGGAGAAGCAGCCATGGGTTTACGATCGCTCTGAGAACAAGATGCAGGTTTCCATTGATGGAACGGATGTTCGGCTAATGCTGAGCTTTTGCGAGCTCCACAATTGCACCGTGCAAATTGATACGAGTGAGTATTGGGTATCCATAACAAGTTAAGATAGTCTCCAAATTAATTTGTAGCCGAGCCCTCGGACTGGGGATTCATTTACCCGAATGCCACCGGGTATGGTTTAGTGGGAATGATTCTTGATCGGAAGAACGATTATGGCATAGGAGGAATGTATTACTGGTAATATTTCGACTCACACAATATAAGAGCATTAAAAACTATTCCATTTTGCTAGGTACGAGGCGTATCAGTTCATGGACATGACACACTTTCTGGGTCGTTCCGGGGTCACTTGTTTGGTGCCCGCTCCACAGCGCATGATCAGCTGGACCCTCTTGCTGCGTCCATTCCAGAGCCTTCTATGGATGGCCGTAATGCTGTGCCTGGTACTCGAGTGCCTGGGCCTCTGCCTGACGCGTCGCTGCGAGTCCGACGCGGTGCCCGGGCTGCATACCTGGAGCGGCAGCCTAAGCTTCGGTTGCATTAGCTGCCTGAAGCTCTTCGTCAACCAGAGCACAAGCTATGTGACCCGCTCGTATCCCCTCAGAACTGTGCTGGTGGCCAGTTACCTGATCGACATCATACTCACCACCGTCTATAGCGCCGGACTGGCAACAATTCTCACACTGCCCACTTTGGAGGAAGCGGCAGACTCCCGGCAACGGCTGCGCGATCACAGGCTTATTTGGACCGGAACCTCACAGGTCTGGATCACCACCATCGACCAGCAATCGGCCGACGTAAGCAAGTAGACAACAGCCTTGGGTGCGTAATAAAAGAGCGCAATTTTAGCCCGTCCTGTTGGGATTGATGGACCAGTACCGCGTTTTCGATGCCCCAACCATATCGGCCTACTCGCGCACCGAGCAAATGGGATTCGTGGTAGAGCGCATGCAGTTCGGACACCTCGGCAACACCGAGTTCATATCGAACGAGGCCTTGGAGCGTTTAAAGCTAATGGTGGACGACATTTACTTCTCCTACACCGTGGCGTTTGTGCCGCGATTGTGGGCTCACTTAAGCGCCTACAACGACTTCATTCTTGCCTGGCACTCATCCGGCTTGGACAAGTTCTGGGAGTGGAAGATCGCCGCCGACTATATGAGTGCACATCGGCAGAACCGCATTGTTGCCTCCCAGAAGCCCAGCATGGACATTGGCCCCGTGAAACTCGGCCTAGACAACTTCATTGGCCTGATTCTACTTTGGTGCTTCGGCATAATCTGCAGCCTTCTAACCTTTGCTGCGGAAATTTGGCTGAGACGTGATACTTTTTAAGATCTTAAATCACCTTGTATGTTAAATTAATAATGCACAATGGAATCAATTTGATGTTAGGTCTTTAAATGCAACACTTGGTCAGTGACGCGCGTAATGAGAGGATCCAATTCGTTGTCCTGCAACTCTTGGCTCCACAAATCGTAGAGCGTGTCTGTGGCAAGCTGCACGGAGTTTTTACTTCCGCTGTTATTGGACACTCGCAGAGTTAAAAATATGACAGCGTCCTCCGCCAGTGGACTGTATACATCGCAGATTGAGTGCAGGGCACGGGCCCCACTCGGAGAAATCTATCGGAAACATGGTTACAAAGATGCTATTCGAATCAGCGATGCCACTCACCTCATTAAGGTTGACAATGAGGAATACTTTGCCTCCGTTTTTGACCTTTGCCTTGAACTGCTCGACGGCAAAGCCGTAGCCATTCTCTCCAGTTTCAAAGTCCTTCTTGCCCATGTGGATTAGCTGACCTGAGCCACCTGTTGCAAGCAAACGGTTTATAGGAACTGGGACAATATCTAGTGAATAGGGGAGCTACCAAAGCAACTGGAGGCCTCGCTGACTATGTCTAGGATCAGTTTTTCCAGGCTTTTGTCTTCGTGCAGGAAAAGGAACACACTGGGCTGCTTGTGCTCCTGGTTGATCAGTCCCTCGATGCCACTTTGCAAAGCATTCCACACTCCTGCCGTCTGCGATGGCTGCTTGCCGCGCAGCCCCTCGAAGGAGCACGTTTTGCGTGCTTCCGAGCTAAAGGCATTCCTATACACCATGGAGAGTAACATGGGCACAAGGAATCCTATTAGAAGCAGTTTCCAAGAATATGATTGCGGCGGGCTCTCCTCCTCTTTGCCGGGTCTCGGCGTGTGGCTGCTCTCATTTCTATACTTCGGGGGCGATTGATGTAGCCTGTGGGGGCTTCTGGTTCTCAGTGGCGATCGGGGGGGCACTTTAGCAGGTGTTCCGTCCTCCTCATCTCGGAGTTCTTGCTCGGCCTCCGAGGAGGTGCCTTCCTCAAATGTTTCTTCGTACTGGGGGTCCTCGAATCCAGGAGTCCGCCTTGGACTCTCTTCGTGCAAAGGTTTGCGCTTCAACTCCTGCATTTTTGTAAGACCAACAAACAAATTCCAAAGCAAAACCAACTATCGCCGGCATCCGATATTTGTTATCGATACCCAAACGAATTTCAAAACCGGAGTTCATAAAATATATAATTTTGGATATATAGCTCGTTACAATTTGCGCGATAAAAATTACCTTTGCCCCTTTTATTCAGTAACATATTTACTTACTAATAAAATTTTGAACTGACAGCCTTTACCACTCAGAATCCTTATTGACCCAAATCCTTATTGAATCCTTATTGAACCAAATCAGAAAACTGAAGCTAATTACTTTTTCCCAAATCACACTCACTCACTTATAATCGCCTTTATTTCTTAAAAAAAAAAATCAAATCCCATATATACTCATATACTCATTCTCATTCTCTTCACATACTCTGGCCACCAAATACTTCAAATATGTAAGTGCCGGCCTCAGAACGATTCAGTGAAGGATTTGTGCCGAAGAAGCTATGTGATTTGAAGTGATTTAAATTGTTAAGGGTGATTTTTCAAATCCCCATGAGTCGTCCTGTTCTTTTGTTTCAGCTTATGGAAGATTGCATACTCTCTTTCATGTTTCTATTGATTTTATGTCGCCAAAAGATATGCGTTCTAGAAAACTGTTTTTTAAAAAAGGGTATTTTAAGCTGCGACAAAAGCGACCCTTTTTTTTTGGGGAATGTGACGAAGATTGGATTCTCTATCCCTAAAAAAGCGCCTTTGCCGGGATCATGGTTTTCCGGGGGTTGTTTCCGTTTTGTTATTGGGAAAACTAAAATCATAACAAACCCAACTCAGTTTGGTGATTGAACAAAAAACGAAGCACTTAGAAATTTGTAGTCGGGGCCGGGAAGGCGTGGACACTCATACCCGGCGTCGCATATACTCATGAACACTCGATGAAAGGAACCATGATTTGTTGTGATGCATTATTGCTGAGTTCTTCACTTCAAGTGTTTTTTGAAGCCTTTCAATTTATACTCACAAGTAGACTAAAGTGTTACTCATGCTGTTCTCTGATCCAAATGCATTCGTTACCAACGCTTTAGTAGCATTCTTTTTCGACTCCTTCATGACATCTTTGAAAGGTCGTTGTATTTCATATTAGTCGTTCCCTGGCTCACTGCAATTCTCAGTTGTCTTACCGGTGTGTACAGTAATTTTATTTTGTAAATAACCTTGTTAAATTACCAAACACATCGCTCTCGGGCTATTGATTAAAAATACTTAATGCTGTTCAAATTATACATATCGCTTCGCTGCAAACCATTTGTGAAACAAAAATCCTTAAACAGAATCCCAATCAACACCGTAAAATATGACTTCGAATAACTTTTCAGTGGCATACTTAAATACTGGGGGATTTACAAGTATAAATATCTTAAAATTATAATCATTCTGCAGTGGACACCGTGTTCAGAGTGAGGCGACTTAGCCTGCCCAGGACAAAGATTTCGTCGATGGCTTTTTTGGCATAGAATTTTTGGTCTTCGCTCAGTTTTTGGAACTCCAGGGACCACGTCTGGGCGTAGATGTTGGACTCCGCCACCCCGCTGACTTCGTGAGATGGCGTAAAATCTGAAGCGACCTGTGGCTGCTGTGACTGTGGTGGCTGCGGTGGCTGCTGTGGCAGCAAGGACTGCTGTGGCGGCGGTGGCGGATGTGGCGGGCTTATTACAAGTTGGTTTGCAGGCGAAGGAACTGGCACTGGGCGATCTGCGGCTGCGGGGACTGCGGCCACACAGGGGGCCACATCTATGGGGAAAGGCTTTATCTCGATCTCGTCCGTCAAGGATTGGTCAGCTTCCATGGCAAGGGTCACCTCGTCATTGTCGTTGTCCGTTTGCGTGCCGTAGCTAAGATCGCAAGCTGTCTGCTTTTTAAGAAACTGAAGGTGACACCTGTGCCGTCGCAGGTTCGTCGTGGATTTGTGCAGAAAAGACAAGATTCGCTTGCAGCCGATGCAGTACAACACGTCCTCCAGGCAAGTGCCATCGTCCTTCTCAATCTTGCGATACACCCGCCAGACGGTACTGCGCGATGGCTTGATATTCACTGCCAGCTTGTATTCGCCGGTCTCGATTTTCTCGTGGATGTCCCCGAACCTCATTCTGCTTCTTCGTTCCGGAAGCTCCAGGAGTTCCAGGATGCTTGCAATATTTGTTATGATTTCCCTGCCCGCAGTCTGATAGCGATGTGCGGTGCCCCTCTGCAGTGGCTATCGATAGGGAGCGTATCGAAGGCAAATACATAATGGCAAGGTGGCAAGGCCGGCACCGTGCACATTGCGCCGGCTATTCTTACATATAGCATTTGTTTTTATTATTTTGTTCTGCTTTATCCCACCACCAAACTGCTCCCGATGGCCGTGTCGTGCCTAGACTTTCTCGGCTTCCAGGTGCGGTCCGATCGGCACTTGGTCGAGACGCATTTCCTCTGACCGATCGGCTAATTTGTGTTCTTCGACAGGAGGCCCTGAAAAAGATGCGAGATGTGGACGACAAAATTATTTATGCCCTGAATGCTCTGCCCACGGAGTCGTTCAAGGGTCAGGTGAACAGCGAGAGCACTTGTCGGGATCTCTATGGCAAGCTGCAGCAGTCGCATCTCTCCCGGGTAACTCCTTCCCCCTGAACTCTTCGCTGATCCTCCTAATCCGCGTATGCAACTCCCTCCATCCAGCAAGACAACATACGCAGTTGCATAACCTTGTCGGCGAACAACCTCAAGCAGCTCCGTGCCGAACGGGAGGCCCATCCCGACGACGTGGACACCGACAGCAAGTTCAAGGCAGAGCAGCGCAAGGTATGCAAATAGCATGGCTTCTCAAATGGCAGAGACTGATTTCTCCCAATGTCTTTGCAGTTGCGAGTCCTGCAGGCCGAGCTCAATGTGGAGGACATCATCAAGGAGCGGACGTACAAGGCGTTCAACGAAAGGTGCCGGTCCTACTTCCACGCAGGACAATAAGAGTGCCTCGGCAGGGTGCAATGATCGACCGTGCAATGATCGCCGCCTAGTTTTAAGTGGAATTATTAGTGGTAAAGAACCGGAACTGCCCGACCAGGAGGCATTTAGTAGCACTTGGTTTTATTTACAAAAGTACATGAAAACAACATGCAACCATCCCGCCTCAGTTGTCAATTGGAAGGTTGTAGGCGGCGTAAAGGGATCCCACGGCAACGTTTTTCAAGGTGGCCAAGGCTCCCAGGACGATTTGCGTGGCATCCTTAAGGTCGTTGTACTCGTGCAGCAGCTTGATGGTTTTCTGCTGCACAGCATCCGCCTGGCTGGACTTGGATTCGCTCTTGCGAGGTTTCTTCTTCGAGTTTTTCATAATTCCTCCTGGAGCGGTTCTGGGAGTTGAAAATTGGCTGGCTCAGTTATCGGCTTTGAGTTATCGCCAGCGACCGCAGCAACAGCTGTGATGCACTCAGTCGGTCCGGCATCCCTGTTCGTTAAAACGTGTGTAAAATTCCCACTGCTATCTGTATGATTTAAACAAGCTGCCCAAAGGACTACCACACAGCACAGGTAAGTGCGGAGCCCATGCGG
Source organism: Drosophila ironensis (assembly GCA_021223825.1). Lineage (NCBI taxonomy): Eukaryota > Metazoa > Arthropoda > Insecta > Diptera > Drosophilidae > Drosophila > Drosophila ironensis. Next base: position 644,878 of record JAJJHQ010012325.1, read on the forward strand.
CTGGCCTTCGGTTACCCGCCCCAAGTGGAGCCACAGCCGGCGAGAGCGCGTCGGAGGCTCTGGCGCATCAGATTTGCAAACGCTGACCTAAGCCCGAACGCACACACTCACGCCCATTGAAATGTGAAAGTGTTTGCAGGAAAACGGAAAACCAAAAGCATTTCCCAAACTAAATGCCCGCCCGTTCGGGAGCATCGCTTAATCCCTGCAATGTGCGGCCCACAAAGTCGGAATCAAGCAGCATTTGCCCCCCCAACCCGCTCAAGTTTGTGGGAGAGATCACACTCGGCTGGTCAAACTTAGTCACCTCTCGGAGCTAACTCTGCCTTACTAACAGGCGTATACGTATACCTTGTGTTTCTCAGAGCACACACTAGAGACGAACGAATTGCCAGACTACCGAAAATGTCCGCCACCCACAAACAGAGATACAAAAATGCAGGCCTGGACTCCACCGAGATGCGGCGGCGTCGCGAGGAGGTGGGCATCCAGCTGCGCAAGAACAAGCGCGAGCAGCAGCTCTTCAAACGCCGCAACGTGGTCCTGGAGCCGGAAGTCTCTGACACAGCCGCCGGCATGGAGGGCAGCAGCACCAGCAACGAGCAGCAGGTGGGTCCCAACTTCAAAGCCCCCCCTTGCCAATCTCTCAATCTTGAAATAACTCCACCTAGGCGGGCGACATGCAGATGGCGGACAGCAGCACCGGCCAGGCCCCGTTTTTGGGAAATATCGAGACGGCCGGCGGAACGGGCGCCGGGTCGTCGGTGATCTGTGACGAGATGATCCAGATGCTGTACAGCGCCAAGGAGACGGACCAGCTGGAGGCAACGCAAAAGTTCAGGAAGCTCCTCTCCCGCGACCCCAATCCGCCCATCGAGGAGGTCATCCAGAAGGGTATTGTGCCGCGGTTCGTCAACTTTCTGCGCAACAGCGCCAATGCCACGTTACAGTTCGAGGCCGCCTGGACGCTGACCAACATTGCCTCGGGCACATCGAATCAGACCAAGATCGTCATCGAAGCCGGGGCCGTGCCCATTTTCATTGAGCTCTTGTCCAGTCCCCAGGACGATGTGCAGGAGCAGGCCGTGTGGGCGCTGGGCAACATTGCCGGCGATTCCCCCGTGTGCCGGGATCACCTCCTCAGCTCCGGCATCCTGATGCCGCTCCTCCAGTAAGCAGAGACCCAGGGAAAACCTTTTGCTTGCATCTGAAAGCTCATCAATTTTGTTTGCAGGGTGCTAAACAGCTCCGAACGCATCACCATGATACGCAACGCGGTATGGACGCTGTCGAATTTGTGCCGCGGCAAGAACCCACCCGCAGACTTTTCCAAAATCGTACACGGGCTGCCGATCCTGGCCCGCCTGCTCGACTACACCGACGTCGATGTGCTCAGCGACACTTGCTGGGCCATAAGCTACCTGTCCGACGGGCCCAATGACAAAATCCAGGCTGTAATTGACGCGGGCGTGTGCCGGCGCCTCGTCGAGCTGTTGCTGTAAGTTCCCAGGTATTCAGAGCATAAGTTGGGTTCTAATTTGGGCTTTCTGTGTGGCAGGCATCCGCAGCAAACTGTGAGCACAGCTGCCCTGCGGGCTGTGGGAAATATTGTGACCGGAGACGATCAGCAGACGCAGGTGATTCTGGGTTACAACGCCCTGCCCTGCATTAGTCACCTGCTGACCTCGAACACGGAGACAATCAAGAAGGAGTCCTGCTGGACCATCTCGAACATTGCCGCCGGCAACCGGGAGCAGATCCAAGCCATAATCAATGCAAACATTTTCCCCCAACTGATGACCATCATGCAGACGGCCGATTTCAAGACGCGCAAAGAGGCCGCCTGGGCCATAACCAATGCCACCAGCAGTGGCACCTCCGAGCAGATCCACTATCTGGTCCAGGTCGGCTGTGTGCCGCCCATGTGCGATTTCCTCACCGTTGTGGACTCGGACATTGTGCGGGTGGCGCTGAATGCGCTGGAGAACATATTGAAGGCGGGCGAGAAGTTCCAGGCGCGCCCCAATCCATACGCCATCACCATCGAGGAGTGCGGCGGTAAGTCGGCTTTGCTTTGCCTGCAAAAATGCAGTTCTAAGATCGTTTTTTCCCAGGTCTGGATAAGATTGAGTACCTGCAGGCCCACGAGAATCGTGACATCTATCACAAGTCGTTCTACATAATCGAGCAGTACTTTGGAAACGAGGATGAGGACGCGCGTGTGGCTCCGGAGGCGGGCAGCCAGCAATTCGAGTTCAATCCGGACAATATGCCCGACAACGGCTACAACTTTTAGCACCTGACATGCAACACAAACCATCTGCAAAATATATAATCCCCAAACGACACGGCACACTAACGGAAGGAGGATGAGAGCAAGATCCGCAGGACAGAGGCGAACAGTGCCAGAGGGACAGTAACTACTAGCATTTAAGTGAAGTTGATGAAAGTCGATAATATTGTTTCATTAGTTTTCACACACTCGATTGCACACTGTATATGCGATTAATTTCTCTTGGTCCAGGACCAACATCATGACCTTTACTCTAGCATTTCTCCAGAGGGAGAAATTGCGTTTACTTAGTTATTATTGTACTAATTATATGTGTTATACAAGCTTTTGTATATGTATTTGCTTTCCCTATTTTGAGTTTGTAAATATTCTATATTTTATTAAGCCCAATTGCGTTGAGAGCCTGACTTGGTGTTGTTATACTACATTCAAAAAGCACGTCTATTACGATAATTATATAAAACAACTTGAAGTGTTTTTATTTAATTTTGTTACAAACATTACTGCGACATGTACATTTCTTTAAATTATGCAACATTTTTATTATAATTTAGAAGAAAAATCAATAAAGAACAAGACCCGAAAGATATGACACAATTGTTGGTTATTTGATCTATCAGCATTTGAGATGGGTAAACTTCAAGGGCATTGTTTTTATTTCATTTTGTTACAAACATTACTGCGACGAGTACATTTCTTTCAATTGTGCAACATTTTTATTATAATTTAGAAGAAAAATCAATAAAGAACAAGACCCGATAGATATGACACATTTGTTGGTTGCTTGATCCGATCCTTCTCTACGTTTGATCAGCATTTGAGATAGGTGTTCTTCAAGGGCAAGGTGTCAAGTTGATACCCTCTAAATTCGGTTTTATGTTCGCTTAACAAACTGCACTTTGTAGGGCTTTGGTGTGAGTGTAATGCCTGGAAGTAGAACCATGGATGGTGTCTCGCCCGCAGGCAAGACAAGACGGAAATTCTGCACGATCCGCACGAGGAATGAGAAGATGCAGGCCCGGGCGAGGGCGTCTCCGAGACACCGGCGCCTTCCCATGCCGAAGGGCATGAAGTACTCGTCCTTGAAACACTTACCCTCCGCACTGATGAAGNGAGATGGGTAAACTTCAAGGGCATTGTTTTTATTTAATTTTGCTACAAACATTACTGCGACGAGTACATTTCTTTCAATTGTGCAACATTTTTATTATAATTTAGAAGAAAAATCAATAAAGAACAAGACCCGATGGATATGACACAGTTGTTGGTTGCTTGATCCGATCCTTCTCTATGTTTGATCAGCATTTGAGATGGGTGTACTTCAAGGGCAAGGTGTCAAGTAGAAACCCTCTAAATTCGGTTTTATGTTCGCTTAACAAACTGCACTTTGTAGGGCTTTGGTGTGAGTGTAATGCCTGGAAGTAGAACCATGGACGGTGTCTCGCCCGCAGGCAAGACAAGACGGAAATTCTGCACGATCCGCACGAGGAATGAGAAGATGCAGGCCCGGGCGAGGGCGTCTCCGAGACACCGGCGCCTTCCCATGCCGAAGGGCATGAAGTACTCGTCCTTGAAACACTTACCCTCCGCACTGATGAAGCGCTCCGGACGGAACTCGAGCGGATCCCCCCAGTGTTTGGAGTCCAAGTGCACGGATCGCAGGCCAATCAGAATTGTGGCGTTCTTGGGGATATCGTAGCCGCCTAGTTTTGTAGGCCACAGCGCGCGTCGGGGTCCTGTGATGGGAGTGATGTGAAAGAAGCGCTGCACCTCCATGATGAAGGCGTCCATGTAGTCGAACGACTCCCGCCGGCTCAGATGCGGAAAGGCGTCCGTGGCGTCGCTCGCCATGTTCGCAGAAACCTCCGCAAAGAGCTTGGCCTGCACATCGGCACGCATGGCCAGCACCATGAGGGCCAGGTTGATGGTGTTGCTGGTTGTCTGGGAGCCGGCGATGAAGAAGTCCAGAATGGTCATCACAAGCTGTGTTTCGTTGAAGCTGCTGCTCTCATCTCCGGCGTTTTCCATCTCCTGCAAGTACGCGTAGATGAGATCGCCCTCCTTGGGTGCCGCGTTCTTCTCTAGCTGCCGCCTGTGCTCCTCAATGGTGTCCATAAAGAAGCCGTACAGCTCGGCGTTCAGCTGTCGGATGAGGTTGTAGCCGGTGCGGTCGGGGGCCAGGTGTCGGAGCCAGGGGAACTGCGCCAAGAGGCCGCCGCAGATGTCGAAGAGCTTGGAGCGGCGGTTCATCAGATCGAGCAGGCGGTGCAGGGTGCTGTCCTCCTCGCTGACGATCCGCTTGCCGGCAATCAGGCACCACAGCACGTTGAGCACGCTCTGGGCCAGCCAGGTGACCGGCTCAATGGCCTGCTCCTGCGTGCGTCCCAACTGGGCCATCAGCTCCTCCGCCTCGCGCTCGATGTGCTGCTCCATTTGACAGCGGCCATAGCCCACGTGGCGCATCTGTTTCATGGCAAAGTTTCGGTGCTCGTACCAAAGTTTGCCGTCCGTGCAGGTGATCCCCTTGCGGGTGCCCATAGTGCGCAATCGCAGGAAGAAGTTGTCCGGCCGGCCCTCGAAGACCTCCTGCAGCTGCACCTCGCGCACCATCTCATGGCCTAGGACAACCACGACGTACTCCTGACCCAGCTTCAGGCCGAGCAGCTTGCTCTGGTACAGCTCCGACCAGCGCTCAAACAGGATATGCTGACCCCCAAGGGCGCGGGCCTCCTTGCGAAACTATAAACAACAAGCATTATTAACCAATTTCCAGTATTTCAAGGTTGCAGACCATAATTGAAAGTCTCTGCAGTTTGTTAAGCAATTCTTACCTGCAAAGTGTTGCCCAGCCATGGCAGAAAACGGGGTCCTATGGGAAGCGACATAAATGATTCATAATAATGTTAATCTCCATTTCTGTGTTATATTTTTGGGGCATAACTATTACTAATAGTTATAAGCATTATTACCTAAGAAAATCAAAGATTCAGTAGTATCACTAATCCTAATCTTATCGGTTTGCCAAAATTTGTTAGGTTGTAAATCACTGAAACGTTTGAACCTAATCTTGAAATCTGTAAATTTGGGAACTTAGTTTTTAATTACTAAAGAACATGTGCTAAGTTCAATTATACTTTGTCGTTATGTGCAAGCAAATAATTGTCAATATTTTCTTTATCTATGCACGTTTTATGTATTCACTTTACTACAAAAGGTATTGATAATTTTATTACAATTTCAATGTCTCATTATTCCTTATAAACAACTTCCAATTGGCTGCGAGATATCCATAAATCACCTAGGCCCTTGTTAAAAGCAAATAATTCAGACCAGTTAGGCAAGGTGTCAGAAATGTGTGACGATTTTATTAATTAGACTTATTTGCATGCCAGACATTAAGCGTGTCTCCGGCGCTCCATTACAGGTTGCTAATTTGCTAACCACATGGGCGTGGGGCAGGTCCATGAGACACCTTTTTTGCAGACTAGCATGAAATACGAGTATTGCAACCGATTCCTGACGTATCTTTCCTATTTGCTCTAGCTTATCTTCACATTTACCCCCCGGAGAACTCACATGGAGTGCCCTTATGTCATGTTCTTACCTGGGGGGAAGTTCTTTGGGCGCCGCACCGAACGGACGAGTGAATAAATCACGATGCCAATTAGGATCGTGCACAGAAATATGAGGGCACTCATTTCAATCAAAACTTGAGTGACCACCGAAAACGCAATCGCAACCGAAACCGAAGCCGAGAGCCGACGTCCGGCTTTTGTCCGCGGAAATTAATATTTAATAGGGAATTGTCAGAGCGTCCGCACACGACGCCAGCTCTATGCCAACTAATTCCGAACCCGATGACCGAGCCAGCAACAGGCCCGGGCCCAGGCCAAGCCCACGCGCCTGGACGGCCGCCTCTTTATGTGGGTCTATTGATAGTGCAGGCAAAAGGCAGAAATAAAATGAAATGATACAAAAAACGGGCGAAAAAGCCCGTCTCACTTGATAAACCAAACGATACATACACTACATGCATAAGCAGTTATGTGCTCGAAGAAATTCGAGCAGCGATCACGTCCAGAACGTGCTTGGCCAAGAACTATTATAAATATTTTTGTTTTGTTTATTTACTACGAGCGTATGCTTCTCTTCTACTATTTACGGTCTCCGAGAGCAATGAATGAGAGTTGATTGGGTCTGTACCCATGACTATGCAAAAACTCAAACCATTTCGAACACAATCTCTTACAATCCTCCATGCATTTAATAAAATTACTGTGGTACAAAAGTGATGAGCTTATCAAGATTGTTTGTACATAAGAAATGGAATATTGACGCCAATGGGATGATCTTTGGGAATGTTGCGTTGGAAATAGTGAAGCCGTATTCCACTTATAAGAACACTGAATTTTTCGCAATTATATAGTCAATTTCGTTTGTCCAGGGATTCTTGAAGGCCCGCCACTCGCTCTGCAATTGGATGTAGCTGTTGTCCTTGCAACGGAAGCGGTAGACCTGCGTGGTAACCTTCTCGGGAACCTGCATCACCATCTTGTGGGACTCCATCAAGGCGGCAATGTCTTCGTTGTGGAAGTACTCGTAAAAGCTGGTTCCCAGAATCTCTTGCGGAAGAAAGCCAATCACAAGCGTGGCACTATCGAAAAGACACTCTTACTTTTCTGTTTGGCTCTGAAATAGAGGGAACACCTTACCGCTGGTCTATGAAGAGGAACTTTCCCTCCCCCGAGTGACGCGACAGGAAAAGCACGTGCCGAATGTTGGGGTGATTGTCCAGCGAGGCGGGAACGGTGGAGTTGTGGACGTTTGGGGGGATACGACCGATGGCCACCAGGCAGGACAGATTTGTCGTCTGCTCATCGCTGTCGCCCTCCTGGTCCTCGTCCTTGATGGGCGTCCATGACTTGAGGTAGCCCGTGCATTGAATCACACGATATTTGTGTCCTGCGCCCAGCTTGGACTTTCGCTTGGTCGAGCTGCGCGAACTGGAGGACGTGTCGGACTCCTCCTTGATCTGGTTGTTGGAGGCGCGCTGTTTCATGCGACAGAAGAAGGAGCGCCGGGCACCAGGACACAGTCGGCACAGGCTCTGCGGCACGTCCGTCTTTACAGGAAGCATGGCTGCCGGGTAAATGGGTATTTAAATAACAGCTTTAGAGAGTGTAGCCCTTGAGTGGTGACTTACTTTTGGCATCAATCAGGCGCTCCCTGGGGCACTGCTCCAGCGAAGAGAGCTGCTCCTTGACCTTGCCTATATCCTTCGGATGCAGGACGTCGAACCAGCTCTGTCCCAGCAGTTCCGACTGCGTGCAGTTGAGCACATTGGACACCGATTCGGAGACGTACAAGATGCGTCCTCGGTCACAACCCACCACAAAGAGGAAGCCCTCCGATGCCTGCAAGATGATCATCTTGAGCTCTTGGTCGGAAAGGAAGCTCGGCCTGTAGTCGGAGCCGTTGAAGGGGTGCAGGCTGCCGCTCCCGCGAATCCCGCGCAGGTGCTGCACCGCCATCCGGAGCACGGTCAGTTTGTCCAGCTTCCGCTGCATGGCGTAGCACATGGGGATCATGGAGGAGAGCTCGTTGATGTACGTGTTCATCTTGTCCCGCCGCCGTTTCTCGATTTCGCTGTGGTTTTGTCTGCCGGTAAATGGGGAGATGTTAGTTTTAAGTATCCATTTTCTACAAGCAGAAAATCTAATTGGAGTTTTTGGATAATTGGCAGTTGGGGATGTCTTTTAGAATGAAACTATTAGGCCTTGAGGAGGCATATACAATACACAATATTGGCGTATTTAAGAACCAACCTACATACGTATTTATGTTTAAATCTATTTTCATTTAATTGAATAGAGAACGGTAAATAATTTGTCAGTTGCTTTGGGTTTTAGGTTATCATGGTTATCATATCATTTTACTACTTTCCAATGCATAAAATTATCTCCAAATATTAATCTAAAAACATAGTTATTTTTGAGGTCTAAGGGTTAGGTATAAAGGTTCTTTATTTCGGTTTTTATACATATATTGTATTGCCTTTAATGTAATGCCGGTTACTGTAACAAAATGAACAAAATGTAACAAAATTCAATGGTTAGAAATGATTGTTTTCCATAACTTTGAGGAAATATTATTGGACAATTTTGACTGAAACAATAATAGTAACTAGTTAGTTTTTAAAGAACTAAATTGTTACCCGCCATCAGTTTACTGAATAAAGGATTATTATGTCCTCTAAATCAACTTCAAATGAATATAGAAGATTGTTTTTCAGGTATTATCTTTATATACTTTAGCTTTTATTGGCTTTACCAAGCCTAGTGAGCCTATAGAATTTAGTAATTTAAAAAGTGGAAACATTTGGACTCCTCTGTGAATCATATAAGGCAACTAACTATTTTGTAAAGAACTAAATAGTCTCTGCCTTATGTTTTGTGGATACGGTATTATTATAGCTTAAAAAATTAACTCCAAATGATTATAAAAGACCGTTAGTCATCAGTAATTAAAATGGAGCTTACTTTCGATTTTCATCGGATGTCCTTGCCGACTTCTCATCGTCGAATGTTTCGTCTTCGATCTCTTCCAGATTCTCGCTGCAAAGTGATAAGCGAAGGTGAGTAAAGCGAAGAGGGGGGAGAAAAACAACCCCATGTGTTGCCTATATGCGGTGTAACGGGAGTCAATTGTTGCTCGCCTTTCCTTTCTGTTTTCGCTGTTTCCACCTGAGCACACACCTGCAGCCCCTTCGTTGGTGTGCGTATCTATGTGAGTATCTATGTGCTCGGCGCAAAGCGCACCCTTTTATGTAATTTTAGATGCATTTCTGCGATACCTACCAAAACTCCTGCACTTCCATCGCCGAAATCCAATCAATTAATACGCTTCCTCGATGGCAGACACTTTGTTTTGTTTACTAACAATATCTTGCAAACGGTAGAATCTGCAGTAGAGCTGGAAACAACAATAGAACAGCTTTCGCAATCGATACATCGGCAGATTCGCAAGAACATCGATTTCGCAAATTAAACTTGCCAAATATGGTCACATTTCAGTTAGTTTCAAATTTACCACACATACCATACGTTTTAAATAATAGAATTATCAATAGAATAAGCTTTGAGTATAATAAAAAATGTTTTTTATTTGACTTTTGGCTTACACTATATACATGTACAACACATGACTCCAAGTTGAACGCAACAAACATAATAAATACACACAATTTAACATGCTATCTAACTTAGTCACAGCTTAAATGTGATACATTTTGTCCAGGCATATCGTTATGACCTGCATGTAGCGATCCCAAAGGCAGCGAGTCTCCTGATCCCTGAAAAAATAACTAATATTACTTAAAATCTTGGGAGAAATTTGTAGAGCATTACCTAGATATTTCCAAATCCAAGACGCTCTGGGTTATGGATGCCAAAAACTTATTGACCTGCTCACGATTCCAACCGTTTTGGCGCCAAGGGTCAATCAACTTCTCACAAAGGTCCACAAACAGATCTCGCAGCTCTCGATTGCGGTGCAAGTTGCAGGCAATTGTGATCAGGGCACGCCAATACGAGCTGCAAATAATACAAGAATTATACTTATGCTCCTGGTATTTGGAGGGATATCCAGTACCGAAAATTACCATCCAATTCGTGAAAGGCACGTTCTAGCAGAACCGGCTTCAAACGCAGACAGACGAGGCTGAAACACAGATTTTGCTGTAATGAAACATAAACGTTCCTTGGGACACAACCTACTGCTTGATCTCCTTTTCTTTATCCAGCAGACAGCGCAACTCGCGCAAATCTAACAGGAACTCCTTGTCCATTTCGGTGTCGTAGTACTCCGGCCCTGTGTGCTTTAAAAGACGTTATAGTTCAGTTGAGTTTCGTTATTTCACTCCTACCTGATAGGTGTAGGTCCAGTAGATCATAATTGCATGCGAACAGGTCAAAAGATCGCTGAAACTCAAGTACTGAAGCTTCTTTTTGGTGGTTTCAAATCGCAGGCAAGCCAGGAAGACGATGCAGGCATACTTTCTGCAAGAAACATATCTAGAAACGCTTCTTGCTTGGCGTAAAACGACTCCTACTTGGCGAGATCATTGGAGATGAAGAAGTGCTGCTTTATGTTGTTGGTCAGCGTGCCGGGCATCTCTTCCACAGCCTTGAAAATGCGCTTCACATTGTCGAACTGACGTCTGACGGATTTCAGCTTGACACACGTCTTCTCGGCCACCTCGTCGAGGTCCTTGCGGTAGCGGGAGGACAACTTTTTGCCGAGTATCTCGCGGGCCACCACATCGTCGATGGAGTAGAACTTTTCGGTTATCAGGTCGCGCACATGCGGCTCCAGTTGAAAGCAGGACTGCTCCATGAGCTTGGTGGGTGCGTTCAAATACTGTTCAATCAGCGAGTAGGTGCGATAGTGGTCGAGGACATCGGAGGCGATGAGGTCGCTGGGAGCGCCCATCGAGTGTCCGAAGCCCTTTTGCTTCAGGTAGGACACCGCCTCGCTGGCTGCAACAAAAAACCAAAAAGACTTCAAAGTCAAAGGTGTTTAAAAAAAGCCTTGCAGCACTCACAGGAGAAGCCCTCGATCCATAACTGATAGATCTCAGGGTCGACCAGAGTGTAGTTGCTTATGAAAACGTCCACATCGGCCTGGAAGTCGAGAAATATCAATCAAAATAGGCCGTAAGCTTAAACATTAAAGTCTTGACCATTTTTTGTTGTTTACCAAATTAGAGTGACCCTGTGCAGACCTCTATAGATGACACTATCGAAGGAAAATAAAAACAAACTTAATTATTTTTAATTTGCTAACCTTAAAATTAAAAAAATATTTTTTTTTAATTGCAATAAGCTAGTGTTTTTAATCGTTTTTCTGTGTTCCCAACTGTACAAGAGGCGAGCCAATCGAATGGGTTATCGGGCTATCGATAGCAGCGGCACTCATGACAACCCTGGCTATCATGAGGAAGAAGAGGAGGATATCAACTTTTAGAGACGAATTTTAGTAAAGTTTAGCTTAAGCAATGTAAATTGCAACTCATTGTGGTGTGTAAACAAGACTATGCAATGTCAACGTGAACGGCACGCAGTGCGCATGTGAATGTGGTGCGCGGGAAAACCGTAACGCGCCGCAAACGGCAACAAAAACACAACGCGAAACACGCACCATTCACCCTCTCGAGCCCTCGGGAAAAACGAAACGGGAAAAAGAACAAACGTATCCAATTGCAAGCTGCACCGAGTGCATCCAATTCAATGCATCCAATTGCCTGAGGCCGTAACACACCGCACCGTGTACCGTGGCAGGTATTGCAAGTGAAAGTGTGTGCATAATATGGAACAGGTCGACACCTCCACGGAGCTGCACTTGAACAGGAAAGATCTGGCCGCCCTGGCCGACGACGTGCGCGACGTTGTTAAGGAAGAGGTAATACTGGATAGTTCTGTCCATCACCAGCACCAGCACCAACAGCAACAGCAACACCAACACCAGCATCAACAACACCAGCAACAGCAACAGCACCATCATCATCATCATCAGGTAAGCGAGCGCAACGGGCATGCCATCTTTGGCGGGGATGTTGCGCTTTTTTGAGTCGCTCCGGTTCCAGGAGCCAGCTCCGTTTTGTTTCTCTCCACGCTCTGCTTTGCTCTGCGCAGTTGTGGAAATTGGAGCGACCATTTGGGATGAGGGGGGTATTGGGGGGAGGGAGAGCGAGACGGGGGTTGGTTGTGGGCAGGAGCAACAAAATGCGCGCGGTACTTGCGCCCTATGAGCGCAGCCGAAATGCTCCATGCGACGACCCACTACCCCACAACCCCCAAACAGAAGGCCCACCACGCACCACCCACCACCACCCAGTGGCAGGCACCCTCCCCCAGCTCCCCCTCTGGCCCCCTGGTCCCCCTAGTCTCTTGTGTGGCGCAAATTGTTGTGTATACCGATTTTCATTTTTCCCATGCTGTGTTGTTTACTTACATTCGAATTTTCCTCGTCGTCGGACTCCGCATAAATCGCCTTGCATCGCCTTGCAACGCCGCGAATTCGTCGAAATCAACGAATTCCAATCGAAAACTCAACCAATTGGCCCTGGAAAACCCGTGGACATTGAATACATGTGACCACCGTGGGAATATGTGCGCAATGGTAATGCAGTTGGACTCGAAGGTTCGCATGGTCACGTCCTCAACGAACGACAATAGCGGCAACAACGGCGGTCCTGGTTCTGGTGCAGGCAACGGTACAGGCAACGCGGGAGGAGCAGGAGGCGGCGGCGGCGGCGCGGGAGGCGGAACAGGCAGCGGAGGAGCAGGAGGAGGAGGAGGAGGAGGCGTTGTGTCGGTGCCAGTTTCGCTGCCCATCGGTTCAATGATAACCGGCACAACCTTTAATGTGATCACGCCCGACCAGCTGCCCCACTTCAAGCCGATGCTGTGCGTCGACAACAATGGCTACCTGTCCGGCAGCACGGTCAGCATGGGCAACGACCTCAAGACGATCGTCATCCAGCAGCAGACACAGCCCCCCGGCGGTGGTGGCGGCGGGGGAGGCGGCGGCGGCGGGGGCGGAGGCGCTGGAGGAAATGGCGGGGCCAACAGTGCGGGCACCAATACGACCGCCACCAATACCATTGGACTGAATCACGACGGCTCCGGGAGCAATAACAGCCACGACAGCCTAGCCACGCTCGAGCACACGCACGCCGGGCAAGGGGGCGGCGGCGGCGGAGGCGGGGGCGGCGGGAATGCCAACTCCGCGGGATGGCAGGACAACTCATCCACGCAGCACATGGAGGTCTTCCAGATCCGTTGCAAAACCACCTGCGCCGAGCTCTATCGCAGCAAACTGGGATCCGGCGGACGCGGACGGTGTGTCAAGTACAAGGACAAGTGGCACACGCCCAGCGAATTCGAGCACGTGTGCGGCCGGGGATCGAGCAAGGACTGGAAGCGGTCCATCAAGTACGGCGGCAAATCGCTGCAGTGCCTCATCGACGAGGGCACCCTCACGCCGCACGCCACCAACTGCAGTTGCACCGTCTGCTGCGACGATGCGGCAGGGGAGTCAGGTGAGAAACAGTTCCCTCACAGTTTGCAGTCCCCAAGAGTTTCCTCCTAAAGTTAATCCTCGAAATTCCCTATAGCTTCCGGCCCGGTGCGCCTCTTCACGCCCTACAAGCGGCGAAAGCGAAATCAAACCGATCTGGACATGGAGCCGGGACCCAAACGCAAGCGCAACTCACATCACAGTAACAACAATAATAGCAACACCAATAACAACAATACCAGCGGAGGTGGTGGCAATAACAGCGTGGACGTGACCGCCGCCGTGGCAGCTGCGGCCGCCAATGTGGTGGACGAGAACAATATGTTTCTGGAGGAGAATATAACGTCGAAGGACGAGCCGTGGGCGGAGCTGAACGACAGCCTGGGCACCTCCACCGAACTGGTCGATCAGACCCAGATGGGCAATGCCTACGAGCGGGAAACGTTTGTGGTGAACATCAACGATGGGTCGTCGATCGCCGTCCTCGATACCAGCCAATCGATGAAGAACGTTGAGCACGTCTACTGCACGATGGTGAAGGCGACCAATGACTTTAAGCGGCTGCTCAACGACATGAAGCAGACGTACGAGCGTCGCATCGAGGTGCTGCAAAAGGAGCGCGATGCGGCGGTCAGTGCGATGCGCGTTCAAGTGCATGCGGACATCGATGACCCCAATATATCCGGCTCCCTGCACGGCAACGAGATCATATCCGCCAAGAAGGTAAATATTGTCAAACCAACGTCAAAGAGTATCGTATAAAGTTAATTGTAATTGCTTTGATAGTGCGCCAACTGCAACCGGGAGGCCCTGGCCGAGTGCTCACTGTGCCGGAAAACGCCGTATTGTTCAGAGTTCTGCCAGCGCAAGGATTGGAATGCTCATCAGGTGGAGTGCACAAGGAATCCGCCGACGACAACGCAACAGGTCATGCTGTTGATCGATGATCAGTCCTAAGCAACGTAACGAATTGTACATACAAATTTAACTACTAATTAATACGATTATACAAAGTTCCCCCGCAATCTTTACCAACTCGCTCCCGCTCCCGCTCCCACTCCCGTTCCCCAGCCCACATCCTTGATACCACCTCCTCGTCCTTAGGCAGCATCCTTTTAGATTTATGTCCTATATTAATGTAACTCTTAAATTACATATAACTATATAATTATATATACATTTTACTATTGAACGTAGGTCAAGCCAGCAGAGAAAAACCACAAAAAAAGAAAGAAAACAAAACAAAACAAAAAGCGAAGCAAAACGAAACGAATTAATAAAAGTTATGAAAAACGAAAAAAAGAGAAAAAAGCGGTAGCAAAGCGAAAATCAAAGCAAGTGCAAAGGCGTAGGAAATTAAGCTACGATTTGAAAGTAACCGAACCTAAACAAACGATTACATGTAATTCAAATTAAATTAAATTAAATTAAAGTAAATTAATAATAGTTGCAAAGCGCATAGCATAACTAACAAGAGCCCCCACCCTACTCCCACTACACCCTTCCCGCTACCCGCTACCCGCTCCTCCCCGCACACCATCCATCACACCACCCACAAACCCGCAATATGATAAAAGAGAAAACGAACACTAACCCACAGAAATGATCGCGAAAGGAAACTTAAAATTCAGAAATTACCATACATATTTGTCTATGTATACATTTTTCACTAGACTCTAAGCGCATAGTTAAACTTTTAACATTTTACCATTTTAATTTTATGGATACTACTGCCCGTTACAAGCATCCAATAAAGATTTCAAACAAAAACATATGAAACTAAATCTCAATGCAACAACTCACTCGTTAGCCGCCCGGAGAGTAACCCGCAGATAGACCTAAACAAAACTCATTTTCTATTATTTAGCTGCGTGTAAATGTGTATCGAAGGGTTCAGCCCGATTTCCCAGATTGTAAAGATTTTTCCTTTCCCATCGGAACCCCTTTCCCGCTCCCCCTTTTCCCTTCCCCCGGTTGATGTAACAATTCTAATAGTCTGTAGTTCTCATATGCTAACACATATAGTACATTCATATATGTAGAATAAATATAAAACGATATCTTTAAACAACTAGCTATATATTCCGGTTCACGCACACGCCACACGCCATCGCTGATCGCTGATGCAGAGTGAAATTTCTATTTCGAATTTTCAGCGCCCGTCAAATTAAAAGAATTTGAAATCTTTATTTTTATGTCTGTAATGGTTTCGCAAGCAATGGCATCCAGAACATGAATCAAAAATCGTTTACAGGTACAGAATATCAACGGAGAGAATGCAGAAGAAGAAAAGATTAACAGAAATATATACCTACATTTAAATGTACAAAGTCTACGTTTATGTCTTGTTTCCTTATTCACATTTTCCTGACACTGTTTCGAGAGGCTTGAGTTGGAAATATATAGAAGAAAAGCCCGTCAATTGCTAGTTTAAACACTTACCACGGATTTCCTTTTGAGAATAAATTATGTAAGAGGGACTTTAACAATTTCCCTGGCAATAAATCACCCACATCTTCCTCTGAAACCCAAAAAAAACAGGCTAAAACCAAGAGTTTTATGCTTCCGCGCTTCATTTGATCGAATAAATCCATCCTTGTGAAATAAAACCAAACTCTTTTTATTGACCTTTGTTAGTTATTATGCACATGTTTCGTTTATTATTGCATTTCATGTTGCTGTGTTGCATTATTATCGAATTATCAGTATGCTTACTATTATTGTATTCTATTACCAAAAATAATTTCTTAAAACTTGTTTACTCGTTTTTAATTTAGGTTTAGGTATGTTATCAATTACTTTAAGTTTGCATTTTGCAACTGCTCGGGGTAGAGTGTTTGCTATATAATTCGATTTATACTTGCCAGCGGTAACTCGGTAACTTGTTCTGATCTGTTTTCTGTTTTCGGTTTTTTGTTTTTATTTTTGTGTGTTTCTCAAACTACAATTACTTGGAACTCAAAACTCCAGGGGGAAGAGCTACAGTAGAATGTTTTTTTTTTTAAATATATGTATATATATAGATTCGTATCCGCGGGGGAGGGTGGGGTGTACATAGAACGAAACCGATATTTAAACATAGTGTTGTTTACGCTTCGCTGCTGTCCTAAGATCGCGTTTGTTTGTTCGGCGTTAGTAACTAATTTGTGTGATACATTTTTGATCCGTATTCTGTATAATCTGCAATTGCGTTTTGTGTGATTTAATTGTGTAGAATGGCTTCGATTTATAATAAATTGGTACAAAACATATACGCGTACAAATAACGTGCCTAAAAGTTATAACATTTCTCAATTGGCTAAATAATAATTTTATGGGTAATTTGCTGCTGCCCAATGAAGTAAACAATATACAAGTACATATACACATGAAAAGAATTGCCAAAGGGTCCATAATTTCGTTTCAGGTCTTCAAACACAACGTTCAAACGGTTAAGATTTGGGTTAAACCAAGCGAATAGGGAAGGGATATCGGGATGTCGGGGGTTGGTGTAGGACATGGGGATTAGTATAGCGTTTAACCTAACTCGAGGCGCGGGTGACGCTTTAAGCAAAACTTTTTTTTACATACAATACATCGTTTGTTCTCGTTATCATACTCGTATTCATCTTTTTGTTTGGAATCACAAATGTTAGCTAGTATTTAAATACACATGTAGGTAAGACATTCAAAAAGGAAATTGGGTTTTCGTTTAGCGTGGAGAATGCTCTTGGTGGCGATGGTGTTAGAGAGACGATTGCGACGGCTGTGGTGGTGATAAAATGGGTGGCAAAGTGCGGCAACCTTCACGCTGCTTCCGCTTTCAATCAAGCTTTGCTCTATGCTCCAGCTCCTGCTCCTGCTTCACTCCAGATTTCGCACCTCGAACCGCTTGTACGTGTAGTTGATAAAGACCCAGTCCTTGGCGATCTCACCGCCCTGCGGTGTTGGCGCCGATGCTGCAAATAATCACAAAAATTAATGCCCTGCTGCACACCCAGCATATGTAGCGAGTAACGTACGTATCTCCAGCGAGACATCGGGAAACTCGTCGAAGTTGGAGGTGTCGTCGATGGAGCGCACCTCGACGGGAATGGCAGCGGGTCGCTCGCGTATGTGCTCCCAGTCGACGCCGCGTAAGAAAGGCACCAACTTGAGGTCCTCGAGGCCGCGCTGGGAGCCCAACCGACGATCGGCCTCGCAGCAAAAGTTAACGATCGTCTCCTTGGCCTCCTCCGATATGGGGATTTCGGGGGGGAATATCAGCGTCTCGCGCCAGTTCATCACCTTGCGGTAGGTGTCCTGCGGGTTGTCCGAGCAGAAGGGCGGATAGCCCATGAGCATTTCGTACATGATAACGCCCAGGGACCACCAGTCGCAAGCGGGTCCGTAGCCAGTCTGCAGGAATACTTCGGGCGCTATATAATCCGGCGTTCCCACCGTGCTGTAGGCCAGGGCGCGTCGATTTCGTTTCCAAGACTCGGCCCGTCTCTTCGAGTCCATCGGACTGCAGCAGGACACATAAATTTATAGTTATAATAGTTACGAGTGTGGCGAGACCTTACCTGGCACATGTGCCAATGAAATCGGATGGTTTCGCTTGCGACAGATCGCGGTAAAAGTCTGTTCTATGCGACTTTTTTAGGCCGGTGCAGAGTCCAAAATCTGAGAGCTAAAAATGAGACGAGACACGCGATTGGTTGAGGTGTTTGCATAGACGTGTTGGCATAGACCTGCCGTCACCCACCTTTAAGTGCCCTCGCGCGTCGAGCAGCAAGTTGTCTGGCTTGATGTCCCTGTGGATGAAACCGAGCTTGTGTATCGAGTCGATCGCCAGGGCCGTCTCGCTGATATAGAACTGTGTGCACTCCTCGGACAGGGTGTCCTTCTTCATTAACAGGGTCATCATATCACCGCCGGGCAAGAACTCCATTATCAAATACAAATTGACCTGGTCCTGTGGAGGGAAATTGCAAACGTTGCTTGGTCTTATACGGTAAAGCGTAGGGTTTGTATCAGTTCGAATGTAAACTTATGTTTAGCTATAATTTTCCTATCTATTAGATGGCATTCATAAATCTTATCATTTATTAGATATTTATGAAGTTTGATGACAGCAATCCGAAAATTAAACAAAACAAACCCTAAACTAAGTATTCGTTGAGGTTTATGAAAGAATGCAGTCGCTTTTTTAACCATTTAAGGTAGATTTTATTATTAACTGTTTGATTGTAATAAAATTGTACCTATTTTGGGCTTATATTTTCCTATCTGCTGTTATTATATTTAATTGCCTTCATAAATCAATACCTTTATTTATATATTTTTCATGTCTAATATAAGAAGTCTAATTTATTTTGCAAGGAATACTTTAGTATTGATAACTTTTATCACTTATTAGATATTAATCATGTCTAATGACGAAAATATTAAAAAACTATACAAAATAAAGCATAATTTAAAATGAAATATCTTTTTGAACTAAAATGAAATAACTTTTCGAAGGTAATTCTATTTCCTGTGCTAGTTTAATTCGATTTTTAAATTGTTCTTTCAGAGATATGCAACACGAAAACAAATAAAATTGTAAATTTGTTTACAATATTAATTAATTTTATGCTTGTAGTGTTTTATATGGCCTTTGAGAATCATTAATCTTTATCATTTAGGGAAATTTATTGTCTGGAGACAGCAGTCGTAAAAAAATAAACAAAATAAGCCTAATTTATTATGGAAGTACTTATTGAAGGCAATTATATTTCATATAAAAATTCAATACGATTTTCTTTAAAAGATATGCCACATAAACTGATAAAATTGTACATTTGTATACAATATTTATTAATTTTTTGCTTGTTTGATGTTATATGGCCTTTGTGAATCATTAATCTTTATCATTTATGGGGTATTTATATTGTCTAAAGACAGTAAGCCCCCAAAAACAGCAAAAAAGAAACCAAAAGAGAGAAAATCACTTGCAAGCTCCTTTGCCTTGGCAAGGGCCCCATGTGCTTTATAGGCATGCATGCCTGTGGCGAGAACTTTCACCAAGAAGACGCGAAGAAAAGGGAACCACGAAAACAGCAACAAAGGCACGAAGACGGACAGGCAGGGAGCGAGCGAAAGAGAGAGAGCGGGAGCCAGGGCACGGGCCTGGGCCCGGGGGGTGGGAGGAGACCATATGATTGGCAAGGCGCTTTTGGCATTCGCACTCGTATTGGTTTATTGATTTTCTGCCGTGTTTAACACAATTCTTTTGTTATGCGCGCCTCGACCCCCTGCCCCCCCCTGCGGCCCTTTGCTGTCGTGGGGCAGCTGGGAAGTCACTCACCTGGAAACTGTAGTACATCTTGACCACCCACTGGTGATCGGCCTCGACGAGCACATCGCGCTCCGCCCGGACGTGCGCCACCTGCTCCTTCTCGAGCATGTCGGCCTTGCGCAGCACCTTCATGGCGTACACATGGCCGGTGTCCTTCTTCTGCACCAGCCGGACCTCGCCGAACGCTCCCCGACCGATGACTTTCAGCGCCTCAAAGTCCTCGACGCCCAGGCGGAGGCGCTTGAGGCGCAGGTATTCCGTCTCCTTCTGGGCGTGCTGCAGACGCTTCTCCTGGCGCTGCGAGTCCGTGAGGCTCTCGTCCTTCAGCTGGGCCTCCAGCTTGGCCAGCCGCTGCTTGCGCTCCCCATACTGCGTCACCAGGTTGCTGTAGTAATTCTCGAGCGTCACCTTCGCCTTGGTGGCCTTGTCCAGAGTGTGGTCACTGAATCTGATCGAGGCCCCGTCGGTGTCCGTTCTGCTGCTCATCATCTAAGCTGCTGCCTCTGCTGGCCCCGCTCGTTGATGCTTCTACTTCTTGTTTCGCTTTCTGCCTGTTTCTGGGTCTGGTTATGATTCTGTTTCTGTTTCTGTTTCCGATTCTGTGTGTTGCGTTGTGTTTATTTTTGCGCTGTGACTCGGAGACTCTGCTCGATTGCCCCGCAGAGCAGGCGCCTGCGGTGTCACAACTGTCCTGCTGCCCTGCCTGGGCTCCCTGTCGCTGCTTGGTGAGGAGTTATGCACTAGCCAGAGCACACAGACTGCCTTTTTTCGCCCGTAGCTCGTCTTTTTCCTCCGTAATTTGTTGAAATTCCTCCCTCTCAGAGGTGGAGAAGCAGCGATGGTGACATCCACGCTATCGATTGGCTGCTCATTGCTATCGATGGTTCGAGCACTGCTTTAAAAGGGCGCCTAACGTTAAGTTTTCACAAAAAATTAAATTTCACCTAATTTAAGACATGCCAGGGAACCTTATTTAAAGCAACTATTGAGAAATTACTAACTAAAGGCTATTTCACCAAAAACTCAAAGGGCTTAACGGCAAGCTCAAACATCATATTTAATTTTACTTTTACCAATAATTATAAACAAAACCCCAAGAAGGTATCAATAAACTTGTATTTATTTATTTAACTAAGCCTTTAATCATGTTATCGATGGAACTTGACTCTCCGTCCCAAGTTCACATTATCTATCGATATCAATTGTCACAATCAAGCTCACGCAGCCCAAGAAAAGTCAGGTAGCAGTTGTAAACAAAGCGTTTGCTTCGGTTGGAAGCTATTCTGTGGTGATATCCGGGCGACGATGACCAGCGACAGCTAATGGCCCGAATAACGAACATCCTGGACCTGGATCCCAGCAGTATCCTGCTTATCTTCAGGCTGCTGGGCTTGGAGGACCAATTGCACTTGGCCCGGTGCAGTCGCCTCTTCCGGGATGCCTTTCTCTACCTGCACCGACATCACTTCCGGGATGTGGTGGACCGGGACACGAACCTGCGCACCCTCGAGGACTGGCACACGTTCTTGTGGCTGTGCGGCGGGCGCATTCGCAGCCTGCAATCCCACTTCGACGACGACCATCCGCTGCAATTGTGGCCCCTGATCATCCGGCACTGCTACCGGCTGGAAAGCCTCTCCATCCACAACGCCACGGTGGCCAGGACGCAGTCCTACATCCTGAAGATCCGCACACTGCGCAAGGTGTACGTGCGCAACTACAAGAGCACCAGCAAGGACCTCATCAAGTCCCTGCGGCTCCATTTGCCGCACCTAACCAGCCTGCGACTGGAGAGTTTCGACCGGAAAGAGTGTAAGCTGGAGTCTCCTCTATGGTTTCAATATAACATATAAACTCTCGCTACAGTGCAGGAGGTGCGTCAGTTCGGGGCACTGGAGGAACTGGGCCTGTACGATGAGGTCACTGCCTCGGAGTTCACCAACATTGTGAGGTACATGCGAAATCTGCGGAGTCTGCAGCTGCGCAACGCCAAGAAGTTTCTCACCACCAGCACGCTGAAGAGCTTGGCCGCCTCTTGCCAGAATCTGGAGAAGTTGTCCTTCAACGACTCGGACGCCGATCTGTTGGTTTTGCCGCAGTTCTCGAACCTCACCTACCTGCAAATATACTGCCCAGAGGAGCTGAAAACGCGATTCTTCAAAGCCCTGGCCAGAAGCCCGCACTCCTCGCGGCTGCAGTACCTCATCCTCCATCGAAAGCGTTGGATTGGTGAGGAGCAGGCGCAGCACATCAGTGCCTTAACCTCGCTGCGTTGGCTCGTCTGCAAGCCACGCGACGATCGCTGTGTTCGCCACCTGGCCAGCCTCACGCAACTGGAGTGCCTTTCCCTGCAGGCCGCCCGGGAAATAGGTGAGACAGAGCTTTTGCTCCTGGTGGCCAACAACATGCAGCTGCGTTATCTGAACATCTGCTACTGCCTGGGCATCACGGATGCCTTTGTTCTGGAAACCCTGGGCAACCTAGCCCATCGCCCAGTGTATTTGCAATTGCAGCTTTACGCCGCGGCCACGGACATCAGACACGACATCATGGAAAGAGTGAGTACCTTCTGTCAGTACAACTCCGTGGTGCTTTATTGATTTCTTTGTTTCCGTAATATACTAATGGCGCTGTTTTTAAATAATTGTAAATCGATGGGGCCATTTCCTACGCTTACTGGCTGTTGAACTCTGAACTATAACTTTGCCACACATTTGTTTATTGAGCGGCCCATTCAGACATCATAAACTTATGTTATGGCTGCGATACTAACTATTTAACTTTGTAACGATTCTAGTGGCCGAAAGATTGCCCCTTATCAGACATCATAACTTATGTCTGGCTACGATACTAACTATTTAACTTTGTACGTGTTTCAGTTGCCGAAAGATTACCCCCTAAAGATGCTATGTTTGAATTTTGAGTGCAGTGAGGGAATGAGCAGCATGGAACACTTTTATGCCGACGAACCGGAATTCGATCGCCAAGCTGTTTAATGCCTTTTCGTCCAACAACGAAAACTCCCCTCTTTATTGACAAAATACCAAATCCAAATTAAATTAACATTTATATAGCTTTATTCGTGATTGTATCACTATGAGTGACATTCTTTTGTTATTGCACGACGATGTATTACGATTTACATATTATATGTACGCATTCAAAGTATTTTTGGCTGCCCGCTGGGAAACAATATTACACTTTTAACAATATAACACTTTTTTATATAATAAATTCATACATATTAGTAGCTTAGAATACGTAGCAAACTTTTTTAATAATAAACTGAGAGCAATTGTATCCAATTCGGTTGATTCGACAGCAATAAACTTGGCGAAACATCATTTTTTTACAGTCAAATCGTTAAATATTTTTTCTCGTGGGTTGGGATAGATATAAATTAAAACTTAAAATTTAATTTATAAAGAAGGAACTTGAAATTTAGTAAAATTATGGTAGTTATTGAATTTTACATTTTATTTAAATTATTTATTTAAAAAAAAAGGTATAAACTATAAAATGAATGTTAAAGATTTTATCTTTTTATATCTCAAAGTTCAATATACAAAAAAATAAATGAATATAACGGTATTTATTGAATTTACATTTAAATACGAGCAGAAATAATTTTAATTGCCATCGTAAATTGAACAATTTAAATCGTAAAGTGAATAATTTCAAATACCCGCATGACGAACCCGTCCATTGGCGATGGGCAATCCGCGGTAATCGTTTTGCCGTTGACCTATCGATACGCCCGCCTATCGCGTTCTTTTCGCACCATTACTAATATTTATTGTCTTGTTGTTCGAGCCAGCAGAGTGAAAATTCCCGAAGAAATCCGATTTGGAGTGCTGGGGAACACGCAATAGACGGCCGCCGCGATGCTGTCCATGCTGCAGGAGAAGCGGCCGCTGAAGCGGACGCGCCTCGGCCCGCCGGACATCTATCCGCAGGATGCCAAGCAGCGCGAGGACGAGCTGACGCCCACGAACGTGAAGCACGGCTTCACAACCACCCCCCCGCTCTCCGACGAGTTCGGGACGGCGCACAACTCCAACGTGAATGCCGGCAAGGTGAGCGCCTTCTTCAGCGGCGTCCTGGCCAAGAAGGAGGAGCTGATGACGCTGCCGGACACGGGGCGCAAGAAGCAGCAGATCAACTGCAAGGACAACTTCTGGCCCGTCTCGCCGCGCCGCAAGTGCACCGTGGACGCGTGGTTCAAGGACCTGGCCGGCAACAAGCCGCTCCTCAACCTCGCCAAGCGGGCGCCCTCGTTCAACAAAAAGGAGGAGATCATCATCACGCTCTGCGAGAATCAGGTGAACATGCAGCGCGCCACCTGGTTCATCAAGCTGAGCGCCGCCTACACGCTCAGCTTCACGGAGTCGAAGAACAAGAAGCGCAGCATCTACGACCCCGCCGCCGAGTGGACCGGCAACATGATAAAGTTCATGAAGGAGCTGCTGCCCAAGCTGCAGGAGTACTACCAGCAGGGTGAGTCCCACACCAAATCCACCACCAATGATAGCAGACTAACCTTGTATATTACTCCACCTCTAGCGCACGACAAGACCGGCGCCAATGGCACAAACACGCCCAGCTTGACGGCCCCGGGAGCGGGCAGCGGCACCAACGGCACACCGGCCAATGCCTCGGGCAGCGGCCCCAATGCGGGGGCTCCCTCGAACGTTATTCCAGTGCCCAGCATGGCCAGCCCCCTGCCGCCCACCCACAGTCCGGCAAACGGGCAACAGGGAGCCGCAGGTGGCAATGTGGGACCCGGAGGCGTTCTCCCGCCCGCCGTGGGTCTGGGAGGCTCTGCGCCCGGATCCTCGGTGGTTGGAGGCGCGGCCGGGGTGGGAGCAGCTGTGCCACCTGGATCGAGCATCTCGGGTATTGGCAGCCAGTTCGAGGACAGCAGGAACGCCCTGAAGTACTGGAAGTACTGCCACCAGCTGAGCAAGTACATGTACGAGGAGTCCCTGCTGGATCGCCAGGAGTTCCTCAACTGGATCCTCGATTTGCTCGACAAGATGCGAACGCAGGCGAGCTTTGACGAGCCGCTCAAGAAGCTGGTGCTCAGCTTCGCGCTGCAGTACATGCACGACTTCGTGCAGTCGGAGCGTCTGTGCCGGAAGATGGCCTACATAGTGTCCAAGAAGCTGGCGCAGCTGCTCAACACGGCCGTGGAGCAACAGGGGATCAAGGAGATGGACGACCATCGAATGCACCAGGATCCCTACGAGCTGGCGCTGCAGGAGCAGATGAGCTGCCCGCACCACCGCGACGTGGTGCTCAACCTCAGCACAATCCTTCAGATAATCACGATTGAATGTCCCACCGCTCTGGTTTGGAGTGGCATTCCCGCCCACCGGGCGCCGTCCGTGCTGGTGGGCAGTCCCCTGGACCACCTGCCGTTGGCCCCCTCCGTCCTGCCCATGCCCACGCGCTGTCCNTCGCCAAGCGGGCGCCCTCGTTCAACAAAAAGGAGGAGATCATCATCACGCTCTGCGAGAATCAGGTGAACATGCAGCGCGCCACCTGGTTCATCAAGCTGAGCGCCGCCTACACGCTCAGCTTCACGGAGTCGAAGAACAAGAAGCGCAGCATCTACGACCGCGCCGCCGAGTGGACCGGCAACATGATAAAGTTCATGAAGGAGCTGCTGCCCAAGCTGCAGGAGTACTACCAGCAGGGTGAGCACAACAGCAAGCTCTCCCATGATAGCAGACTAACCTTGTATATTACTCCACCTCTAGCGCACGACAAGACCGGCGCCAATGGCACAAACACGCCCAGCTTGACGGCCCCGGGAGCGGGCAGCGGCACCAACGGCACACCGGCCAATGCCTCGGGCAGCGGCCCCAATGCGGGGGCTCCCTCGAACGTTATTCCAGTGCCCAGCATGGCCAGCCCCCTGCCGCCCACCCACAGTCCGGCAAACGGGCAACAGGGAGCCGCAGGTGGCAATGTGGGACCCGGAGGCGTTCTCCCGCCCGCCGTGGGTCTGGGAGGCTCTGCGCCCGGATCCTCGGTGGTGGGAGGCGCTGCCGGGGTGGGAGCAGCTGTGCCGCCTGGATCGAGCATCTCGGGAATCGGCAGTCAGTTCGAGGACAGCAGGAACGCCCTGAAGTACTGGAAATACTGTCACCAGCTGAGCAAGTACATGTACGAGGAGTCCCTGCTGGATCGCCAGGAGTTCCTCAACTGGATCCTCGATTTGCTCGACAAGATGCGAACGCAGGCGAGCTTTGACGAGCCGCTCAAGAAGCTGGTGCTCAGCTTCGCGCTGCAGTACATGCACGACTTCGTGCAGTCGGAGCGTCTGTGCCGGAAGATGGCCTACATAGTGTCCAAGAAGCTGGCGCAGCTGCTCAACACGGCCGTGGAGCAGCAGGGGATCAAGGAGATGGACGACCATCGAATGCACCAGGATCCCTACGAGCTGGCGCTGCAGGAGCAGATGAGCTGCCCGCACCACCGCGACGTGGTGCTCAACCTCAGCACAATCCTTCAGATAATCACGATTGAATGTCCCACCGCTCTGGTTTGGAGTGGCATACCCGC
Organism: Drosophila ironensis; assembly: GCA_021223825.1. Taxonomy (NCBI): domain Eukaryota; kingdom Metazoa; phylum Arthropoda; class Insecta; order Diptera; family Drosophilidae; genus Drosophila; species Drosophila ironensis. The sequence goes on from JAJJHQ010012325.1 coordinate 671,121, forward strand.
CCACCGTGCGCCGTCCGTGCTGGTGGGCAGTCCCCTGGACCACCTGCCGCTGGCCCCCTCCGTCCTGCCCATGCCCACGCGCTGTCCGCGCACCAATATGGAGATACGCCGCCAACTGCGCGCGGCCGAGGGGGAGATCGTGCTTCGGACGCAGCACGCCGAGCAGCGTTGGTTCGCCGCCAAGTGGCTGAGTGCGGGGAAGAACCACTACACGGCGGTTTTGGCCACGCTGGATCACTTGGACACCCACTGCTTCGATCGCCTGGACCAGGGCAACAGCATTGACACGCTCTACGCCCACATCTTCCCCAGCCCGAGCCGGAGAAGGGACGAGGACGCGCAGGAGCAGCAACAGCCGCGGCCGGCGTATGAACCAAAGCAGGACAAGGAGACGGTGCGCATTCTGTGCGAGTGGGCCGTCTCCGGGCAGCGGTGGGGCGAGCATAGGGCCATGGTGGTGGCCAGTTTGCTGGACAAGCGGCAGATCGATGTGACCAGCACGCCGGCCGACCAGCAGTCGAGCGACAAGGACGACAAGGACTCGCTGGCCTCGGGCGCGGGACTAATCGATGGCCTGCCCGTGTTCCAGCACGTCCTGATGCACTTCCTGGACCACGACGCCCCCGTTTTGGATGAGCACACGGGCAGTGCCCAGCAGCGCACAGAGTTCACCAATCTCGTGCAGCTGTTCAGCGCCCTGATCCGCCACGACGTCTTCTCGCACAATGCCTACATGCACACCCTCATCTCGCGCGGCGACCTCCTGCTGGAGTCCGTTTTGGTCAGCAAATCGGGTTCGACGGCCACAAAAACTTCGCCCCCTCCGCCGGCACCGCCGCCCACAACGTCGCACGGCTTCGATGACGACGGCTTCGGCGGTGGCATTGACTTCAAGCACAACGAGTTCGACGACTCCAACGTGGACGATGACCTCGATAAATTGGTGCAGAACATCAAGGAGAAGGGCCAGCAGCACGAGGCGCCCGACAGCCCCAAGATAGGGCCTCCCGTCGACGCGGATACCAGCGGCGGAGGCTCCGGCACCATCTCCCGGCACTATGTGTACACGAAACACTTTCCCATACCGCAGGACGACCCGAGCATGAGCAGCTACAGCAGCGAGAGCAACCAGCGGTACATCCTGCTGTTCGGGGTGGGCAAGGAGCGGGACGAGAAGAAGCACGCCGTCAAGAAGATGGCCAAGGAGATTGGCAAGCTCTTCACCAAGAAGTTCAGCATCGATGTGGCCGCCGCCGGGCACGTGAAGAAGCATTCGCGTAACGAGTTCAACTTCGAGGCCACCACGGCCAAGTGCCAGCAGATGGCCTACTTTGACCAGCACGTGGTCACCGCACAGTGTGCGGCGAATGTGCTGGAGCAGCTGAATGGCTTTGCGCTCGGCAACAACAACTACCTGCCCGTGCAGGAGCACGTGGCCTTTCTGTTCGACCTCATGGAGCTGGCCCTGAACATCTACAGCCTGCTGGAGCTGTGCGACAGTCTGCTGAAGGAGCTGCCCGAGGTGGAGCACCAGCTGCAGTTGAAGAAGTCGAACCTGGTGCGCAGCTACACCACCTCGCTGGCTCTCTACATCATCAGCATTCTGCGGCGATACCACAGCTGCCTGCTCCTCTCGCCGGAGCAAACGTTGTCCGTCTTTGAGGGCGTCTGTCGCACCATCCGCCATGTGAGCAATCCCAGTGAGTGCTCCTCGGCCGAGCGCTGCATACTGGCCTACCTGAGCGACCTGCACGAGTCCTGCGTTCTGCTGCAGGGCAAGGAGCAGTCTGCGGAGTACTACCAGCAGCTGCAGTGCATCAAGCGCTTCAAGGACATCTTCAACACCCCCGAGCAACTCAGGTGCGTTTGCACTCGCTAATTTATAGAAAACTTGACCTAATTTCCTTTCCTTCACGTCAGCCTTCCCCCGCAGGGCTACAACCCGCAGCTGCTGCAGGAACTCTTCGTGGCACCGCGTCGGGGCGGCAAACTGGAGCCGCACTGGCTGCGCACGCTGCACGAATCGCCGGCGAACGTGTACAGCTTCGTCTCCAACGCCGTGATTGCCGTCTGCCGCGAGACGGACAACGAGCGGCTGAACGATGTGGCCTTGGCCTGCGCCGAGCTAACCGCCAGCTGCAATGTCCTGTCCGAGGAGTGGATCGCCGCCCTGCAGAGCCTGTGCAGTGGCAGCAAAAGCCCGCGCTATCCGCACCTGGGCCAGGGCGGGCAGGTGGACATTGGGCAGGCGAAAACCCACAACGCCCTGGCCGTGTTTGTGTGCATTTTGGTGGCCCGGCACTGCTTCTCCCTGGCGGACTTTGTCAGCAAGTTTGCGCTGCCCACGTTGGCGCGTTCGGTTAGCGCCGGCGGCGCCGAGCTGAGCGTGGATGCCGAAGCGGGAGCGCGTCTCACCTGTCACCTGGTGCTGAAGCTCTTCAAGACCCTGGAGATCCCCCAGCCGGGCATGTACTCGGTGAGCACGTCGCCCAATCCGCTGCACGCCGTGGGCAGTGACTTCAGCATTCGCCTGAGCTGCGACCGGCACCTGCTGGTGGGCGCTCACAAGACCATTCCCATTGCCGCGGTGCTGGCCGTGCTCAAGGCGATCCTGATTGTGGTTGACAACGCGGCCTTGAAGACACCGCTCTCTGGCAGCGGCAGCGGATCCTCGGCGGGCGGCCTAGGCGGTGCCTTTGGCAGCGGACGGCGCAGTGGATTCAGCACGCCTGTGCATCCGGGCAGCACTCCCAAGAGCAACGAACAGCGGCCCGCGGATCTCAGCCAGATTCTGGGCACCAGTGACCTTCAGATGGGCAGCAGCCTCACCAGCGAGACGGAGGCGCTGCAGCAGCCTTCGGTGGGCAGCGGCCTGGAGCAGATCTCCCTGCTGGAGTTCGCCCAGGCGGTGCTCAAGCAGATATGCGCCCAGGAGCACGTCCTGGAGCGGTGCCTTAAGAATGCCGAGCAGCTGTGCGACATGATCATCGACGAGATGCTGACCGCCAAGCAGGCGCAGCGCGTGCTGCACATGATCTGCTATCCGGAGGCGGAGTTCAACATCATATCGGAGCTGGACCAGCGGGCCATGATTGTGCGCATCCTGGAGAACCTCGGACAGTGGACGCTGCGCATCTCGTGGCTGGACCTGCAGCTGATGTACCGCCAGTCGCTGAGCAACAACGCCGAGCTGAATGTCTGGCTGGATACGGTGGCCCGTGCTGCCATCGATGTCTTCCACATGGAGGAGGTAATTCTCCCGGGCGCCCTCAAGGCCACGCACAAACCGAAGCCCTCCACCTGGCTGGTGGCGCCGCTAATTGCCAAGCTAACGCCGGCAGTGCAGGGCAGGATCTTGCGCGTGGCCGGCCAGGTGCTCGAGAGCATGAACTACTTCTCCAAGGTGTCCAAGTCGGATTGCAACAGCTCGGGCAGCGGCGATGAGCGCGAGAAGAGCAACAGCTGCCACAGCAGCAACAGCTATGGCCTGGGCGGTGCAGCGCCTCGCAACAAGAAGATGCCGCTGAACTACCAACCATTCCTGGGTCTCATCCTCACCTGCCTGAAGGGGCAGGACGAGTACAAGGAGAACCTGCTGGTCTCGCTCTACGCGCAGCTCTCCCAGTGCCTGCAGTCCTTTGCCGAGGTGAGCTTTCCGTTGGTAACCCTTTTTCTTTACATCAATTAATATTGATTTTCGATTTAGTTGGACACCATTGGAGGCATTGATGAGCCGCAGGCGCGCGAGGAAATCCTGGACGCCCTGCAGCTGCGTTTCTCGCTGGTGGGCGGGATGTTCGAGGCCATTCAGAAGAACAGCACCCCCACCACCGACTGGGCCATTTTGCTGGCCCAATTGGTTTGCCAGGGCGTCGTGGACCTGAGCTGCAATCGCGAGCTCTTCACCACCGTCGTGGACATGCTGGCCACTCTGGTGCACTCCACGCTTGTGGACAGCCAGTCGGAGCGGGACGAGAAGAAGAACTACGTCAATCTGATGAAGAAGCTCAAGAAGGAGATTGGCGAGAAGAACAATGCCTCCATAAGGGTCATCAGACAACTGCTGCCCCTCTACAAGCAGCCCACGGAGGTGAGTACCAGATCCACTGATGATATCTCAAGGTTTGCTCACTCTACGCTCCCCAGGTAATTGCCTGCGAGCACGCTGGAATGGACACCAAGGGCAACAAGATCTGCGACATGGAAAAGAAGCAGCTGCGCATTTCGGATAAGCAGAGGATAAGCGTTTGGGACATCCTGGAGGGTCACAAGAATCCCGCGCCGCTCTCGTGGGTTTGGTTTGGCGCCGTGAAGCTGGAGCGCAAGCCCCTAACCTACGAGGAGGCGCACCGCAATCTCAAATACCACACGCACAGCCTGGTGAAGCCGAGCAGCTACTACTACGAGCCCTTGCCGCTGCCTCCGGAGGACATCGAACCAGTGCCGGAGAAGATCTGTATAGTAAGTGAAGCAATATACTCCCTCGCAGGTTTAGTGGTATTAACAAGTTTACCCCTTACCTTGCAGAAGGACGAAATGAAGGCCGATACCCCATCGTCGGTGGATCAATCGCCCAGCGCTGGGGTGGGAGGCACAGGACGAGGGCGAGGAAAGGGCACGACGACGAGAAAGCGCAAGCCCAAAACGCCAAAAACGCCGCCCGTCAACAACCAGCAGCAGCAGCCCCAATTGGCGCCGCAACCGCAGCAGCCACAGAACGTGCAGCAGCAACAGCAAATGCAACAGCAGCAGCAGCAACAACAGCAGCAGCAACACATGCAGCAGCAGCAGATGCAGCCCAACCAGATGGGTCAGATGCCAATGAACATGCCGGTAGGGAAACCCACGAATTTCTTCTTTCTAAACTCCCATTAAATATGTTTCTGGGTTGCAGATGAACATGCAACAGTTTGCGCCGAATCCCAACAACATGATGCAGCAGAATGCGATGATACAGCAGCAGCAGATGCAACAGATGGGCGGCAATCAGCTGCAGCAGCAACTCAACGTGGGCGGCGGCAATGGGCAGCAGAATCCGCAGATGAACTTCATGCAGCAGGGACCGGGAGGCGGCGGTGGCGGACCGCAGGGCATGCCCGGCCAGCAGCAGCAGCAACAGTGGCACAATGCGCCGCAGCAGCAGCAGCCGCCGCAACCGTACCACAACCAGTACCCACCGCACCAGCAGAACGTGCAATGTAAGTCTGGCATCGTAAGATTCGAGGAAGATGATGGTGTTTCAATATGATTTTGTTTGATTTCAGCCAACCGCATCGAGCGACCGCCGCTGAATGCCAACTCCAAGCAGGCCCTCTCGCAGATGCTGCGCCAACGCCTGCCCTACCAGCAGCAGCAGCAGCAGCAACAGGGCCCCGGCGGTGGCTTCAACCCCATGCAGCAGCAGACACCGCAACAACAGCCGGGGCCGCAGCAGCAAATGAATCCCAATCAGATGCGGCAGCAGCAGATGAATCCCCAGCAAAATCCCCAGGCTGTGGCCGCCTTCAATGCGATGCAGCAGCAGCAGAACGCCCAGCAGCAGCAGCAGCAACAGCAGCAGATGAATCCCAATCAGCAGCAGCAGGCGCAGTTTATGCGCGGCGGCAACATGCGGCCCGGCATGGCGCCCAACCAGATGAACCAGATGAACATGGGCGGCCAGGGCATGCCGCAGAACCCGATCATGCAGCAGCAAATGCCGCAGGGCATGGTGGGCATGGTCAATCCGAATGCCAATCAAATGATGCAGACCGGCGGCGGCCAAGGAGGCAATGGCGTTGGCGTTGGTGTCGGCGTGGGAGTCGGCGTTGGAGTGGGCGTAGGAGCCGGCGGCAACAACCCGAACATGGGCATGGGCGGCATGCCGCAGCAGGGCATGATGCAGCAACAGCCGCAGCAGCAGCCGCAGCAACAAGTGCAGTTCCAGAACTTCCAGAACCAGTACCAGCAGCAGCAACAGCAGGGCATGCAGCAGCAGGGCGGCGCCGGTGTCGGCGTCGGTGTGGGCGTGGGCATGGCCCCCAATCAGCAGCAGCAGGGCAACATGATGGGCAACTTCAATCCGCAAATGCAGCAGGCGAACCGCAACAATCCGGACTTCATGGCCGCGGCGGCGGCGGCCCAGCAGCAGCAGCAGCAGAGAGGCGTGCCCGGCGGCATGATGGCCGGCAATCGAGGGCAGTACATGAACCAGGCGCCCAACGTGACCATGTCGAACATGATGGGACCCGGACCGGGCCAAGTGCCTCCTTACGCTCGCCAGCAGCCGGCGGGCGGGGGCAAGCCCGGCGTGCTCAACACGCAGCAGCAGTTCCAGCAGCAGCAGCAACAGCAGCAGCTGCGCCACCAGCAGATGATGCAGATGCAGGGCATGGGCGGAGGCGGCGGCGGCGTTGGGGGCATGGGCGCCGGACCGCAGCAGGCCGGAGGAGGAGGTGTTGGGGTGGGAGTGGGCGGCGGCGGAGGGGGAGTTGGTGTGGGTGTGGGAGTGGGGGGAATGGTGCCGCAGCAACAGAGTATGAACCAACAACAGACGCCCAACCTGGTGGCCCAGCTGCAGCGGCAAAACATGATGGGCCAGCAGCAGCAGTACCAGCCTCCGCCCTACTAGCTTGTAGAAAACCTAACCTTAAGCTTAGCACTAATCATTTATTTATCAAATGTATTTGCAATAAACGTAATTACAAAAATGATTTTAAGAGCATACAGTTTTCTGTAAAAAATTAATAAAAACTAAATTGTTGCTCGGAAATGTACTTATTTTTCAAAAATATGATTTTCGAAAGCTTATTGCCAAACTATCGGCATGGGTTCCATCACTAAACAGCTGACCGTCAATGCCTGCACTGGTATGCGTGGGCGTTTCTGTTGTGTTGTGTGTATAAGCGTGTTGGGGGAATTAGAAATTATCAATTTTGTGTGAATATGTTCGGGAATTCGGCCTAATTAGAGGCAAATTAAGAGCGAACTAGTGATTTAATCTGGCCAGCCGGCGGCAGGCGCGAGTGCGGCGCACAAAAGAATACCCCTTCGTGACGAATTTCATTCATCGATTTCGATCCAATCCCAGCTTTTGGCCCCCAAAAGGCCCAGTATTCAGTATTGTTTGCACTTGCTCGGCGAGAGGACGTGCTTTAGTGGGTCAAAAGAAGCAGGCAGGCAGCCCGGAAATGAGCGAAGCACCGGAGAGCAGTAAAAAACGCCAGAAAACGGTGAGTTCCAAAGACGTGGCCCTGGCCCCAAAAGCAAAATACCATACCCTCTACAATACAATTTAACAAACACTGTGTTGCTGCTGCTGCTGTGTGCCTCTCCCGCCGATCTGTTTGAACAATTGTTGGGGTGAAAAGTTTGGGGCAAATAGAGTGAAATTTCGTTGCTCAGGTGGTGGTATAAAATAATTGATCGCTCTGTTGGCACAGCCGCCTCGTTAACCAACTTTTACCCGCATCCATATGGCGCTGGTGACGCGTTCCGGGCTCTCCTGCGCCCCTTTTGGCGTTTCTAATCTAATCTCCGGTGATGGATTCTCCCGCTAACCCAATTTCACTCGACAGGAAGCATCCAGGTTGTGTCTCCGTTCACGTACAGCGATAAGATGTTTCATATGCCTTGTAACTCGCTTGTTGGCACAGGAATCTTATCATTTTGAACGTCACACAATGTATGCAAAATTTGCACATGCAAAGGTTCCCGCAAACTGTTTAATTAGCACAAAAACTGTGCTAGCTGCAGTTTTTCCATTAAATTCGGTTTAAAGCTTATCATTTAGCCTTTCCCTCGGCTAGGGAGTGGTGAAAATCGCCAACAATAGCCGACGAATGCTTCACTTTCCCCCCCAAGAGTTAAATGCCATAGAGATCTTATGCAAGATGCAACTATTTCCGCACCAACAACTGGTTACCAAACCGAGCGCACCGAGTGCCATTACTTTGGCGCAAACAGGTTGAAATTAGAAAGAAAGTCTTCCGAGAGGAGTCAGCTCTGTCTTGGCAATGTTTACACATGTTTTTTGTTTGTTGCGAGTTGGCCAAAAGTTGTTGAAACTTGGTCAACAGGCCGGCATGCCTGGCAAGTTGAATGACCACCAGATAACCTGTCGCTGTGTCTCTTGAGCAACTACTTCTGTTGTGGTTTCATGAGCCACTGAAGCGGCTGGGGACGCACATTTGCAGCTCACTTTCCAGGCCCTAAAAGAGTTTAATTAACCTGCAACTGGGCTTAATTGTCATACGATTTTAAAAGTCATTGTCTTACGCACTCGTTACAAAACCTTATGACTTGACAGCTGTATTACGCTGTTAATCGTTCGTTTATTTAAAAACACACCTTTTTTGGTTTAACCAAGCAGATTCTCTAATTTTAGACGGCACTCAAGGGGTTGTGCTATGTCTGTTAGTCATTAGATAGCTCAAGTGTTATGTGCTTAGCTGTTTTTATCGGGGGAAGTGCCTTTTATTTGGGGAAGTATCTTGCCATAAACAAGTTGCCGCCTTACTTTCAGAGCTCTGCCAACGTGGCCGCCTCGGTTTTATAGTGTCTGCTGCAGGCTGGGGAATTTCAGTTGCAGTTTTGAGCTTCGACGTGAAAGTTCACGGGTTTTTTTGGCCGCTCAGTGTCGGTTTCGGTTTCAGTTTCGGTTTGTGTGGCGCGTTGAAAAGGAAAACAAAACTCTCACTCGTTTAATTATCAAAGAGTACTTTGTTAGTCTGCAGCTTTCTTTTCACCCGCCCAGATTTTTGGGGAAAAATGTTTACCCGATGTGCCAATTCGCTTGGCCACTATCCCAATAATAACAATAACAATGGCCCCGTCTGTGGCGCTTCCACGAAATGCTGCTTTCCATTTGAGGAAAAACCAAGCGATGCGGTAAGTTGCGGTGGAATGATTGGATAAATCGTACACAAGGGACAGAGATTAGTATACCATGTACCTTGAGGTACAAATGGTATATTAAGTTTGTGCAAATGTATGTAACAGGGAGGAGACACCTCCGACCCAACATTCTTGATCAGCATCAACAGCGAGTCGATCTAACCATGTCCGTCTGTCCGTCTGCCCGTCCGTTTGTATGTTTGAACACGTTCGCCGAAATGGTAAGAGCTAGAGACATAGTTCTTTTTGTTTTAGGTGCGTTTAGTATATGGGCAGAATATGTTTGAATTGAATTTCATCCACGCCCCCTCCCGTCACTGAAATTTTCAAATATATATTTTCTCCTGCATATTTATCTATATCTTCAAAATGGTTAAAGAAAGAGATATAAATCTTTCTGCATGCAGCGAAAAATTTTAATATCTAGCCATGTGACAAGTTTTATAAAGATCGGACAATAAATAATGATGATACGGCCAAGAAATGTCAAGAAATCTCCGCTACAGCGTTTCTGCTTGTTCCAAATAAATGTGTCTCTTGAAATTATTTAAAGCCTTTGTTGATGTTGTGTTTTGGTTATTGTATCTGTGTAGGTCAAATCGTATTCCTATCTCAATCTTTGCTGCCTTAGGGCATCCACAGATTTGCAATTCTTCCCCATTCCGGAGAGACTGAAGAAACTCAAGAAGAGTCTTAAGAACCGGCTAGATTTGCGAGACATTTAGCCTATGACCACTTTAGAGCTTAGATACAATAGAGAGAAATGATGAGGCAATCGGAGGTCGCAGAAGAAACAGATGGCTCAAATTCATACAGAAGACTGGAGACTGGAGAACGAAACTGAGCAGAACGACTGTGCAAACAGAGAATGGGCATGGTGGGATGCGAGAGCTTGGGGATCCGTGAGACGGATTCTCTTTCTCTGGGGCTCCAGCTCAAATTCTCCATAAGTTGGAGGGCAGAGCGTGCGCCATATAATACCGTAAATATTATTGAAAACCTTCAGTCCGCTTTCGACGCTCGCCGCGAGTCTATGCCGGAGACAAGCTTGCACCCGAGTTCGCTTTGCTGCAAATCCGAGTCGAATCTGCACTGTTATCAGTGTTTAATGTGAACCAATTTACAAGCCACAAGGCAGTCGTCGTCTCTGGCTTCTATTCCGATCGGAGGTCCCCCAATCAACGCAAAGACAATGCCGAATCCGCCGATTGGCTTTTATCCGCACATCAAGCGCAGGGTAAGGTTCGCTCTCAATGGGAAAGTGTGTCGGTAGATGGTATCATATTGCGCAGACAGCTAATCGTTGTCATCAACCTGATCGGTGAGCGTGGAGCAGTTTGAAATCAGCGGAGAGGAAATCCGTCACATTGACCCAGTTCTTATAAATTTGATATAATTAATTATGACACTGGGAAACCTACAAAATTGATAAGATACCAAGGTCAAAACTTTGAAGCAAATTATCTTTGGATGAAAAAAGTCAAAAAATGTATACCACTAAATTGCAGGCCTTATCGTTGACAGTTTCAAATAAGCAACGATAAAAAGCTTTTGTGATTATTTTCTAAAGACAAAACGCTAACAAGATTTGTTCTTTATGAGTTAGCAACTTTTTACTACAATTTTCCATTATATTAACGAAATTACTGCTTCCAATTGGAAAGTAAATGTATTTCCCTACAACTGTTCCTCTTGACACCACAAATTTACTCCCCTTTTGCCAACAAATAACCAATTCGTATGTGAGAAACCCCTCACTTGGAGATAGAGACCAATCTGGGCGATATATGCCTTCGAATATCGCGTAATTCCCTTTGCGATTTCGCACACACGAGCCCCGACGGAAGGTCAACAAACTGAGCGCCCAATCGCCGCGGGGTCAAAGCGACTCAACTATTTCGTCGATGATGACTTTTGCCTTTGGCTCCGGCTCTGCTTCACCTCCAGATCGCGGCTTTGTGGCCAAAAAAGACCGAAAAGACCCGCCAACAAGCCCGAGGGCAGCAGCCAGGCAGCCAGGCAGCCATCCCATCTTGACATGAATATTAATTTATGATAATTTCGAAAGCTAAACCCGATTTATTCTTGTTCCGCTTCTGGCCTCTTTGCAGTGCCTACAAGTGGCGACGAATGTGACCGAGCAGAAGCACCATGTCACCCGGGAGACGCGCGGCAAGAACCTGGGACTCTGCCGGGGCTTCCGAGGATGCACCGTCTGGCTCACCGGTGGGTAAAACATTGTTTCCATAAAACTCTTCAGTCACTAACGAATTGAATTCCTTTGCAGGTCTCAGTGGCGCGGGCAAGACCTCTATTGCCTTTGAGCTGGAGGACTACCTGGTGTCGCGGGGCATCCCCGCCTATGGCCTGGATGGGGACAACATCCGCACAGGACTGAACAAGAACCTGGGCTTCACACCCGCCGACCGGGAGGAGAACATCCGGCGCGTGGGCGAGGTGGCCAAGCTGTTCGCCGACAGCGGCGTGGTGGCCATCTGCAGCTTTGTATCCCCCTTCGCCGATGACCGGGAAATGGCTCGCAAAATCCACAAGGACGCTGGGCTGAAGTTCTACGAGATCTTCGTGGACACACCCCTGGATGTGTGCGAGACGCGGGACGTGAAGGGCCTGTACAAGAAGGCGCGCGAGGGCGTGATCAAGGGCTTCACCGGCATCACGCAAGAGTACGAACGGCCGCAGAAGCCGGAGCTGGTGGTGAACACTCACGGCTTTACGGTGCGCGAGTCCACCCAGAAGCTGGTGACCCTGCTGGAGCAGGAGGGCATCATTCCGCGCTCCCTTAGGGACGTCGATCAGCTGCCGGAGCTGTATCCCAGCGAGGCCGTTGCCACGGAGACTCTGCGCCACGAGGCGGAGTCGCTGCAGGCCCTGGAGATCAGCACCGTGGAGCTGCAGTGGGTGCAGGTGCTGGCCGAGGGTTGGGCGTATCCGTTGCGCGGCTTTATGCGCGAGGACGAGTACCTGCAGACGCTGCACTTCAACACACTCCAGAGCGGCATGGATGGCTCGTATCGGGAGAACCACTCGGTGCCCATTGTGCTCAGCGCCAGTGCGGCGGACAAGGATCGCCTGGACGGCTGCTCCTCGCTGACCCTCAAGTACCAGGGACGTCCGGTGGCCATACTGCGCCGGCCGGAGTTCTACTACCAGCGCAAGGAGGAGCGGCTGGCCCGCCAGTTCGGCACCAGCAACCCGGAGCATCCGTACAGCAAACAGGTCTACGAGTCCGGCGAGTATCTGGTCGGCGGCGATTTGGCCGTGATCGAGCGCATCCGCTGGGACGACGGCCTGGACCAGTACAGGCTGACGCCGAACGAGTTGCGCAAGCGTTTCAAGGAGCTCAACGCCGACGCCATCTTCGCCTTCCAGCTGCGCAATCCCATACACAACGGCCACGCTCTGCTCATGCAGGACACGCGCCGCCAGCTGCTGGAGCGGGGCTTCAAGCAGCCGGTCCTGCTGCTGCATCCACTGGGCGGCTGGACCAAGGACGACGACGTGCCGCTCGATGTCCGCATGCGACAGCATCAGGCGGTGCTGGACGCGGGCGTTCTGAGGCGCGAGGACACCGTGCTGGCCATCTTCCCGTCGCCGATGATGTACGCCGGGCCCACGGAGGTGCAGTGGCATGCCAAGGCGCGCATGAACGCCGGCGCCAACTTCTACATTGTGGGCCGCGATCCGGCGGGCATGCCGCACCCGGACAAGCAGGCCTATCCGGACGGCAACCTCTACGATGCCACGCACGGAGCGCGCGTGCTGAAGATGGCCCAGGGCCTGGACAGCATGGAGGTGGGTCCCGATACAACCTAACTATTTCCTGCATCCACTGATTGTCTTTTATTTTGATCAGATCCTGCCCTTCCGGGTGGCCGCCTACGACAAGAGCGCCAGCAGGATGGCCTTCTTCGAGCCGCAGCGCAAGGAGGAGTTCGAGTTCATCTCCGGGACCAAGATGAGGACTCTGGCCAAGACGGGCGCCAGTCCGCCGGACGGTTTCATGGAGCCGGAGGCCTGGAGCATCCTGGCCACCTACTACCAGAACTTGCCGCAGGCGTAACCCGCCCTCGCCGCCGATCAACGTGCAATTCCGCTAAGCTACAGCTTGTGTGCTTACCACTATCTTATTCCTATTCGATCACAGCGAAGCACTTGCTGCCTCTTCCTTTCGTACCCCTGTACCCTCGTGTCACTGTGTTTTATGTGCCCCCCATGTGTGTATGTTGTGTGTTTTGCGTCCCCGGTCCAGCTATTGAAGTGTTCGTATCGTACAATCTACTTGTATTTACAATTAAGTTTTGGACAACCCTCTGTTTACCTTAAGCCAATATCGTCCAGCCGTTTCATGGACTGTTTTTAAAATATACAATTTAATATACAAATTGTGCAATCAATTTATAAGCTATTAATTAGTGCGGAGTTTTCTTTGGGTCCAGGGGGATTAGCAAGGATTTATAACTATGAGATATCGCAAGCTTGGAATTTTAGGATCTAAGGGATCCCAATGAGAGGAAACAAGACCCTGCTAGCAAAAAGAGTTTTTTTTTAGGAGGGAAGTAGTTATATCGAAATATCAATTGTAAATCTTAACCCAAAATATTGCCCAAACTTACCTTGTGAGTGTTGCCTACTTTTGGGTACCTTACAATTGTTGGACTGCTTGTGAGCTAGATTCCAGTGTTGCCTACTTTTGGGGATCGATGCAGTCATGAACACTATGCTCCTCATACATTTTAAAACTTTGGATGAGCATACCTCGGCCATAAAGACTCCGATCCTAAAGAGCCGTACCTAAACCAACTCTTGAGGAAAATATTTATCGATCGGCATTTCAACTTTTCCGATTCCCGCCAAAAAAAAGTTCACCAAAAATCTGCAAAATCGTGATGTTACCCCTTGCCAAATTTGCGAAAATCAGGTAGGATTTTGGGTTGCCGGGTTTTGATGCCAAATGATAGGCCCCGTTGAGACAATGGCGGGAAAAAATGTCATTTCTCGATCTCAAGCCTTATGGCGAAATTATAAGTGTCCAAAAATGCATTCGTTGCACTTTTGCAATGTTAAGCGCAACCTTCTGTTAATGGGTGCTGTAAAGAGCAACACATCTGTTGTTAACATAAAACAAGATCATGTTGCGCATAACAGTGCTTTCTTGCATTAACAGACTGTTGTGTCTAACAGCGCATAAGCGCGCAATTTGAATTTGAATTGCCCGTCAATACTGAGGAAGCTAAAAATTAGGAACTTACGAATTTATTTTTGTTTAAACCTTTTTAAGCCGAAAATCAAAATTCCTGAGCTTGAAAATTGTCCAGTTCCTATTAATATGCAAAGCAAAGTTGTGCAATTGTTGCTTTAGTTAACAACAACCATCCCGTTGAAAGTCGCAGCTTCGTTGTAGTTTTGCACATGATTTATTTTTATAAAATTGTATACGTTTACTCAATAATATTACAAGTAATTAATTAATATCAAATATGCAATTAGTTATCATTTAATTTCACACTATGTACTTTACTGCGCCGTGTATGTGTTTCATAATGTTTTTAATTTCATTTTTTTCGCCTCGCTCGCATTTCTCGCATTTCTTCGATCATGATTATTGACATAGTCGTGTGAGTGAGTGAGGGAGGGAGGTGTGTGGTGCGACACAAACAAACAAAATAAATACAGTACAAACTAACCGAATGAAATGTGTGTGAAGATTAAGACGAATACAATAATAATAATAAGCACCCGCAGCTGTGGGTCGGGGGGACTCGGGGGAGGTGGAGGTGGATTTAGAGCGGGATCCGAGGCCTACTTCTGGGGCTTGTGCGCATGTGGACATCCTCGGGACTCGCAACACAAAAATGGCAAAGGGACTGGACTGCTGGACTGACGACACACAGTTCTACTCTACTCTGGCGGTGAGCAAACAAGGATGGGCGAACTAATTATCTCATATATATGCGTACATACATTTATATATATTTTTGTTTTTGTTGTGTTTTCTTTTTTCGTTTGTTATGTTTTACAAGTAATAATTTACAAATCGACAACAACCATGGCTGCTAGAGAAAATCATAACTCCGTAAAAACTAGAAAAACCTCTTCGAGAAGGACGCGGGCGGGTTGGATTGGCTGCACTTCACACTCGGAAACTTCCTCTGTCGCCGGATCGTTTAATCTTGAGTTATATACGTATGTTATATTATATATATATATCAATATATTATCTTTATGCCTATGTAAATTTCGTACGCACTGCCGTCATGTACTTTTATTAATAACTGTTTCATAATGCATTTCGTGTTATCGTTATCATTCCATTATAGCGCTTATTCGGGGGGGATTGGGGGGGTTTTTCTGACGGGAGCGGGACCGGGAACGGGGGCGGTGTCTTGTGTTTCAATTTTGGGGCGCGACCTAACAGGAGTTAAGAAAACTACTACCACATACGCTATCGTAGTTACCACCATGCCGCATCAGTGCCGAGCGCACGTTGCCACGTCAAAGCAGACTGCATCTGGACAACCAACTGTCCTTCGTCCGACTGTCCATGGGTTTCAGCTGATGTCCGCCCTTGGGTGGGTTGTTCGCCTCCTGTTCGAGTATACATACATTCGAGTTGTTAGTGTTAGTGCCGCGCGAAAGATCGAGATCGACAGGGTTCGCTTTGTTCCCGCACTCACCATTCGCTTTTCCGTTTTCGCTTTGATATCACTGGCGAGGGTGAGGAAGGCCTCTTCCACATTGATGCTGGCTTTCGCGGAGGTCTCCATGAACTTGATTCCGTACTCGATGGCCAGCTGCTCGCCGCGCTCCTTGGACACCTAGAGAGGGAGTGCAAGCGTGGTTAAGTTTTGGGTTTTAACTGGCTATGATTATTTTGTAATTTAGGATTTCTCGAGTGCTAAACTGGGGTTGGGTTAGAAGCTTTAATTATCCTGGTTATGCATAGTTTCTCATACAATCGGATTTATCGATATAATCGGACTTATCGATGTAATCGGACTTCTCGATTGTGAACCCAGGAACTAAGTAAACACATCGTTAGGTTACTAAGCCCGGAACTGAGTAAAACATTATTAAGGAGATAGTTTCAGGTTTATCCTGGTTATGCTGAGAATATCCTAAAATGTAACTTCTTGAGTTTTAACCCGGTAACCGAATACAATCGTCGTTAGGGCATTAGTTTCAATTTAATTTCAACGGACTTCTCGAGTGCTAACCCAGGAATTGAATAAAAGCATCGTTAAGGAAGTAGTTTCAGGTTCATCCTGGTTATGGTTATTTTCTCATACAATCGGATGAATCGATATTATCGACCTTATCGATACAATCGAACTTCTTGAGTTTTAACCAGGGAACTGAGTAAAAGCGTCGTAAAGGCGGTAGTTAAAAGTTAAACCTGCCAATGCCTAATCGGACTTTTCAAGTGCAAACCCGGCAACTGATAAACCCCTAGAGTGGTCTATAAATAGGACTTAATTCACTGCATACCTGCCGCTTGTCGTGCAACTCGCACTTGTTGCCCAGCAGCATTTTCTCGACGTCCGCGGAGGCGTTCTCCTCGATGTTCCTGATCCAGTTCTTGATGTTCTCGAAGGACTTCTCCTGGGTTATGTCATAGACCAGCATGATGCCCATGGCTCCTCTGTAGTAGGCCGTGGTGATTGTGCGAAAACGCTCCTGTCCGGCAGTGTCCCTGCGCCCATGAAAGATGCACAAGTTAATATAGATCTCTGGATGGTTGGGGACAAAACTCACCATATTTGCAGCTTAATTTTCTTGTTATCTAATTCAATTGTTCTAATTTTAAAATCAATACCTGTGGCGGAAGAGCGTGGGGGAGAGAAGAGAAGCGAAAAACATGAGATGAGAGTGGGGCGCACGTAATTAATTTGAATAATTTGGCACTGTCTCGGGGCCCGAACCTGTTCGAACCTGTTCCGAGTAGCCCGAGCCCCGTGACGTAGCGCCCGTCCGTCCCGAGATGTTCGAAATTGATTAAAACAATGTCAAGTAAATAGCCCAAAGCGGGCTATCCGGGATGGTACGAAAATAAATCCAATTCCGGGGGCACACAGCAGCGCTGTGTCCCAAGCGATAAGCGAACAATGACTCGGTGCGGGGGAATCTTGGCGAGCGGCCAGAGGCTATGCGGGCGCTGCTGGGAGGCCTCTATCGGGATGGAGTGCCCTGTTTTGCTGTCTTCCTTTTCGGGGGGGCTGCGGCATCCTCCTCCTCGCACAACAACAATCATGACGAATGCCAGCACAGGCGGGCAGACGGGCGGTGAGTCATGCCTCCGCTCGAGTCGAGCTTCGTCATAATCAATTAACTAAAGCTCGGGAGGAGGGCTACCCTGCCCTGCCACTGCCACTGCCACTGCCACTGCCCCTGGCCCTACTCTGCCTCCTCTGCTTGCTCTGCCTGCCCTGGCTACCTCCCCTTACCTATTGTGGATATGAAGGTGGTGTTGAAGGCGTCCTCCGAGAAGCGGAACAGGATGCAGGTCTTGCCCACGCCGGAATCGCCGATGAGGAGCAGTTTGAACAGGTAGTCGTACGTCTTGGCCATGCTGAGTGCTGAGTGGAGCGGGATGCGCGGGACGGGGGGCAGCAGGTAATCCGTGAATCCGTTAGTTCGTTAATCCGTGATTCCGCTAATAACGCCAATAATATGAATCAAGTCCCAGACGTAACCACGCTCGCTAGTTGGCGTTTTTGTCTCCCTCCTTTCTTTGCCTTTTGCCTTTTGCCTCCTCGCCGTTTTCCTCTCTCCGCCGCGACTGGGTGTGTGTTCGTTCGGTTGTGTTCGCTCGCTCGTTTGTCCGTCCGTTCGCCTCGAAATGGCGACGTAGCTGGGAGCGCGAGCGCTTTTTGGGGCCTAGCGGGTCGGGCTTGTGGCGCGCCTCGGGCGGTGGGTGAATTTCGGGGCCGCGCTGCGTACCGGGCGAGTGTGTTCTTGTGTTGTTCTTGTGGTTGGGACGTGGATATTGCTTTCTAATTACGCCCGTACAAAAAAATACGTATCAGTGTTGTTGTCCGCTCTTTGCGATGAGACTTGCCTAGAGGTGGGACGATGTCTGCCAACCAGTGATTTGCAGTGCTGCAAAGCGTTCGCTTGGGCCGAAAAGGGTGATTTTTTAGGGTTGCCAAGCAGGCTACACAACCGAGGGGCATACATTATACTCGTTATAAGGGAAGTTTTAGAACTTTCAATAAAATGGTATTCCAAGTCAACTAACCAACAGCTCTTAAAATTTGCACTTGTAGGCTTCTATTTATTGCTATATGCTTAAATTGTAGCAATAGCCAACAGAAGTAAAGGTGAAATATGAATATATTGCACACATATGCAGGTATTTGTTAAAGGTATATCTAATATTTGCATAATTGGAGGCGTATTTTAATTTGGCGGTAACTCTTGTGCGTAAACTTTGCAGCTGTAAAAGTTTATTGTTTATCTGCATAAAAACAAATGTAAATACAAAGAAAATATTAAAATATCTTATTTACAATAAGAAATGCTTGAAATACGTAGGTTGCAAACACAATTTATTAGAAATGCAGTTGAAATTCTAACCGTAATTGGGTAACTCCACAACCCTGGCGATCAGCTGAGCGCGCCCGCGTGCCCTGGCGAATGGCCAGCTCCATGTTCGACAGTGTATATTATTATTCCAGGCCCGCTTTCCGCTGCTCCCAATCCGCTCAACTTCCCATTCGATCCTGCCTCCGGTGCCGCGATCCCAAAAACAAATGTGAGCAGCCAAAGGAGCGGCACGCGCAGGAGAAGCTAACGCAGCAGAAGGCAACGCCGCGGCAGGAGAAGCTGAAGCTGAAGCAGAAGCCCAAGCAGGAACGGATGCCCGTGCCGAGCCGAGAATCCGTCGCAGTTTCCCCAGCATGGGCACCAAGGAGTCCAAGCACGCCTGCATCAGCTACGAGGATGCGGTGAAGCGAGGTGAGCCACCGAAACCGTGCAAATCCCCCCCCAAAAAAAACCCCCAAAAGTGGAATGGCAGTGGAAATGACCATGGAAATGGGTCACTGATAATCAAGAGCACAGGTTGACCAACACAGGTGCGATGGTGCTTTATCGATTCCTTTGTTGTTCTTCTTGTTGTTCTGGTTGTTCTGGCTGTGCACCCACCAAAAAGTGGTCGCCTTTGCGTGTTTTTTCAGGGGAATTCCAGGAGCCCTTTGCTGTCTCCGAGGTTCTGTGTGCTGTGCATGGGTATTTGCGTCGCCGTCGTCAGTGACGTCACAATAGAAAAGCTCGCCAATGGGGTGGCGGGGCGAAAGAGCAGGCAATGGGTGGTTGTGAGGTTGTGAGGTTGGGAGGTTGGGAGGTTGGCGGGTTGGGAGGGAGGCAGAGAGACAACAAAGCAGACACAAACACAGACAGCCAAAAGCAAGCAAGCAAGCAAGTGCAATGCAAGCGCGAGGGTTGTGTCGCTGCAAAGGGAAACTTCGAGTTCTGCATGTCATGCAACCCTCGCCACTTGAAATGCGAAATTTATGCGGCCCGAGGCAAAAGAAATGTATTGGCGAATCAAAATCACACTCAAGTGCATTACTCAGATAGCCAGGCCGACTTTCTGACATTTATCAGAATAGATTAGCCTGTGCTACAGGTGAGCCTCCACAGCTGGAAAGGTCTAACAAGGTTTAAATAAAACACTAACTACGATTCCCTCAAGAATTTGGCATTTTATTATGAAAAATTTATTGATCAATATCATAATAGATTAGCCTCCCCATCTGGGAAGGTTTAACAAGGCTTAAATAAAAGTATTACCACCATTTATTCACTCAAAATCATTAAATTTTATTATAACAATTGACCCATACCTAAATAGATTTGTCTCCACATTTAGGAAGGTTTACCAAGGTTTAAATAAGAGTAATACTTCGATTCACTCAAGAAGTTGACATTTTATTACACAAAACTTCCTGATCAATATCATAATTGATTAGGTTTCTCATCTAGGAAGATTTGACAAGGTCTAAAAACTAGTAATACGACAATTTACTCAAGAACTTGACATTTTATTAAACAAAATTTGTGGATACTTTTAAAATAAACCTTATAAAGGATACTAACATAAAAGCGGGAAAAATCTACAAAACCCTCTGTAAGTTTAGCTACCATAAAATGTATATATTTCCACAAGGAACGTTACCCCGTAATATTTTAATGATATCTATGATTGTAATTTTTAAACAGCTACCACAATTCTTTTACCCAAAAAAACTTGACATCTTTCAAATAGCAAGACAATGATTTAAGATACATTTTGAAGAGTTCAAGATACTCTTATAGCTTAACAACTGAACCTAGCTAGACAAAGGGTAGTAAATATTTATTTGGCATCTGAATCAGTTCATTAAACTCATAGAAACTTTGTTTCCAACAATGTTTGTAAAAGATTCTCAGAAAAGAAGCAAAAAACCTTTCAAACAAAATTTTCCATACCTACATTTCTCGCATTCTGTGGAATTATGTAAAAGCCCGCTGACACTTCTGCCCCGTTGGTTTTTGGCCTTTTTCTCAGATTTCCCTTTTGCATTTCCAATTAGATTATTTTCCGGGCAAGCGGCGATCCCAAATGGAATTTGTAATCTAGCAGAGAGTTGAGATTATTGTTATTTTTTGGCCCCCATTCGCCCGATTCGCCAATTGAATCTCTCGCCACCTGCGGCCCGATTACGTGTTGGGGCCCAATTGCTTTGGCCGGCTCTCCTCCGCCGTCGCCTCCGCCTCCGCCGGCCTTTGGGCCTGGGCATTCATCTGGAGACGGTTATGGCCGCTGATTTGTGGCCGAGCAGCGAGAGCAAAGAAACGAGCGCTGTGCTGATAAGGTCCCGCTACCGCCCTCGCAACTGCCTCCTCACATCCGGGCAGAGCATTCCCCGAGCGGCTAGGTGCGTGAGATCCGTTCCCGCTCCCGTTCCCGGCCAATCTCCGCCTCGGCCCCAACAATAGGGCAATAAAGTGACGAGGAAGCGAGCTGGGAGTGCATACAAACCCGAGGCACTTGCACGCAAACCCAAGCCCAGTTGCAGTGGCTTTTGAGCAACGATATAAACACCTTACCCATGACGTTGCTGTTCTGGATTTTATGCTCACCGCGCGCTTATCAATCGGGGGAGTACTTAGCACTGATCGCTGGAGATTAAATGGCTAATTGACTGCCTGTTCAATGGCTATGTTTGTGGGCTCCAAGAGATTGATAAAGGTTTCGGTGGGCCTACATTCAGATAAGTCAAGAATTCTGCTATCTATGCAAAGCTTACATGGGCAGATTGCAAAAGATTATCAACTTACCGAAACTTTGCTGTATAAACGTTGTTTCACATCTTGCTGCTCTAAAGAAATCAATGGAAGTTTGCTATTTGCGATACAGTGGAACAAATGTTTATAGTTATAAAGATATATTGTAGTTATAATTCCTATTTCTTGACCAATATCATAATAGATTAGCCTATACATATAGAAAGGTTTACCAAGGTGTAAACTAAAGTAAAACGACGATTCACTCAAGAACTAGACTTTTTATTATAAGAAATTTCCAGATTATTATTCGGGATACATTTTTGGAATACTGGCAATATCAAATTTATAGTTACGATAAGAAATGCAACAAATATGTATATTCTTTTCCACATTTCATTACAAGATATTCAGGTTATAAATACCCCTACGATAGGATTACAAGATTTTCTTTAAAAAAGATGTAATTTATCTGAATTTCAGTATTTAATGAAATTGTAACCTATGGTTACATACCGCCAAGAAACAATCCGAAGAATTACTGCCAATTTGTATTACTACCCTATTATTACCCTTCCGCTCAGTCACGATTATGACATTTTAGGAACCAAAACTCTAAAAGCAATCTCCCATCCAGAAACCCTTTGAATTGCTCGAAGAAAACGAAAACGCCGATCACTGTCAAGGGAAACCTTCTGGCCTCTCGTATCGTTTTATAACCCAACCCAAAGTGTGCTACGATTTTAATTATCGCCAAGCGGGCGGTATGGGTGGGTATGTGTTTATAAACACATGCATGTGCACTTGTGAATTCCATGGCATCGGAGTGATTCACTCGAACCCGAAAAGCTTCAATTGCAGATAACGGCCAATTAGGTAACCGGGAGAGTTAATCTACGGGTTGATTGAATGGATAAATGATCGCAGCCGCACTGATTGCAGCCGAGCCATCTTACAACTTGTTTGTGGTTGTTTTCTTTGCAACAAATCGGCTCGGGGTTGACGTCACAAAAGCGCAAGCTGGTGTGAAGTTGAATGTATAAATCGTATTAATTGCGGGGATCCCACACGCTCGCCGGCATTTTATTAGTCTCATCGTCGCTGGGATAAGCCCCGCCACTGACCATTAGTCACCTAACGAACCACACCTCTCTCTTTTCTCGGTTTCAGTTAGCGACGCTGAGCTGCGACGCCTCAAGGATGCCTTCAAGAAGTCGGCGGGCGTGGGGCGGCTCTTTCTCAGCCGGAATGCCTTCCAGCAGGACGTGCTCTGCGAGGGGGTGCCGCCAAAGATCACCGACATGCTATACGCGGCCTGTGGCGGCACCCAGCGCGGCATTTCCTTCAAGGACCTGCTCTGCGGCCTAGTGCTCATAACCCGCGGATCGCAGGAGGAGAAGACAAAGTAAGCAGCGCTCGGTGGGACTAACCCCGATATCGATGACAATAATCACACACTCTTTCAAGATTCTTGTGGAACCTGTACTGCAACGATGCAGGGACGTACATCATCAAGTCGGACTACGTGCGGAATGTGAACCTGGCCCCCTTCGAGAGCGTCTCCCTGTTCGCGCAGAGCGAGCGCGTCAACTTCGAGCAGTTCCAGGACTGGATCGTGCAGCACCGCAACGCCACGGTCCTCTCCAAATGGCTGCTGGCCGACAACTGTGTCAGTCTCACCTCGGAGCTGGAGACTCCCACGTTCTACCAAAGCCTGGCGGGCGTCACGCATCTGGAGGAGAAGGTGAGGCTATTCCCCTACGCGATATTCCCCTAGGTTCCAGGAAAAGGCTATATTGTTACAACTGTTTTGCTTTGATTAATTACCTTCCGTTTGGCACTCCAAAATGCAAGGCAAATAGCTTTTAGTGAGTGAGTGCCCAGGCAGGGAGTTGGAAAGGCAGTAGCTCTTGAAGCCTTTGTTCGAGTATATTGACATCTCCCTGGCTTTGCAGGACATTGGCGACCTGGAGAAGGAATTCTGGCGCCTGAAGAACACCTCGCCCAATGGGCAAATCGATTTGCAATTCCTCGGCCCGCTGATCAGCCCACCGATACCGAAGAACGCGCTGGCCGGTTTGTTCAATGCCTTTGACGAGAACCGGGATGGGCACATCGACTTCAAGGAGCTGTGCTGCGGCGTCAGTGCCGCCTGTCGAGGACCCGGCGTGGAAAGGACGCGCTGTAAGCTCTTGAAACTCGCAATCCATCAAACAATCCCCTCACCTCTTCCTTTATGCAGTTTGCTTTAAGGTCTTTGATGTGGACCGCGATGGAGTGCTCAGCCACGAGGAGACTCTGCAGATGATCAACGTTCTGTTGCTGGTTGCGAAGGAGAATCGCGATGCGCAGCAGTACCGGGAACTGACCATGCAGCATGTGATCGGTGACCTCTTGGAATTCGGACAGCGCAGGAGCCCAAACGGCACGCCCAGCAAACTGACCCGCGACAATGTATCGCTCACCGCCGAGGACTTTATGCTGTGGAACGTGCAATGCGATCTGCGGCTCATGCAGCCCCTGCTGGACCTCATCTTCGAGCTGTGCCACATTGTGTTCGGCCTGTGGCCGCAGTGCAAGCACATGGAGAACGACATCGTCCGGGGATGGCTGCGGCGCGAGGAGCAGCGTCCCTACCGCGTGGGTCAGTTTTGGTATCTGATAGCGCGCGACTGGTGGCTCGGGTGGATGCACTACACCCAGCACACGGCCCACACCTGCGACTATTGCAAACGGACCGCCAGCCATCGCAGTGCCGTCGACGAGGCGCTCGTCTGCGATGAGAGCTTCAACACCCACAGCCTGGAGCAGCACGACAGCTACTCGCTGGGCTCCGGCACAGGCTCGGCCTCCGGATCCGGTTCGGCGAGCAGCGGCATCTCTGCGGGCCGGCACTGTGGACCGGTGCGTCCGGGACCCATCGACAACAGCAATCTGATCACCACGAATCCGTACAGGAATGTGCGCACCCTCACCGGCGAGGGCGGCCACCTCAAGCGGGACACGCCCCTCGTGCAGAGCCACGACTTTGAGCTGGTGCCCAAATCGCTGTGGAAGGCCCTCAATCGGTGGTACGGCGACAATTTGCCACTGCCCCGACAGGTAGGAGAGATCACCCTAAAACTGTGTGTTTACCTATTGATGGTTGTGGATTTTGCAGGTCATCCAACCGCCAAACTCTGAAGTGGAACTGGAGCTGTATCCGCTCAACCTGCGCATCCTGTTGCACCAGGCGCAGCCCTCGCAGTCGGGGGCAGGAGGAGGCTCACACCTAGGCAGCTGGGGCTCCACGGTGAGCGGGAGTTACGGCGTCCTGGCCTCGGGCGGCGGATATGCCGCCATTGCAGCGAGCAGTGTCTTGCAGCCGCCCAAGAGGTATCTGGCCTACACGGCTGCCTTTAGCCACCTGGCCACGATACGGCAGGTGGGCGAGTTTCTGTGCGAGCAGCTGCGCCTGAAGGCCGAGGACATTCGGCTGTGGCATGTCCCGCATCCGGACAACGGGGCCATACTTCTCGAAGAGGATGCCATGTGCCTGAAGGAGCTGCTCATACGCGACAACGACCAGCTGCTGCTGGAGATACGCAACAAGGACCTCACCTGGCCGGAGGAACTCGGATCGCTGGCCAGCGCCCAGAGCGGCCAGGGCGGAGGAACTCCCGGCGATCGGCGACGACACACCCGCACCTCCATTATGTCCGTGCACGCTCCCGGGGCCACCGGACTGCACAACCTGGGCAATACCTGCTTCATGAACGCCGCCCTGCAGGTGCTCTTCAACACGCAACCGCTGGCCCAGTACTTTCAACGCGAGATGCATCGCTACGAGCTGAACGCCACCAACAAGCTGGGCACGCGCGGGCAGCTGGCCATGCGCTATGCGGAGCTGCTGAAGGAGGTCTGGACCGCCACGACGCGCTCGGTGGCGCCGCTTAAGCTGCGCTTCTGCGTCAACAAGCATGCGCCGCAGTTTGCTGGCGGGGGACAGCACGATTCGCAGGAGCTTTTGGAGTGGCTGCTGGACGCCCTGCACGAGGACCTCAATCGCGTGACGGAGAAGCCCTACAGCGAGCTGAAGGACTCGAACGGGCGGCCCGACAAGATTGTGGCCGCCGAGGCCTGGTCGCAGCATCATGCCCGCAACCAGTCGATCATCATTGACCTCTTCTACGGGCAGCTCAAGTCGAAGGTGAGCTGCCTGGGCTGCGGCCACGAGTCGGTGCGCTTCGATCCCTTCAGTCTGCTCAGCCTGCCGCTGCCCGTGGAGAACTACGTCTACCTGGAGGTTCTAGGTGAGTTATCTATGCACACAACTTGAATATGTAAACTCTATTTTCTTGTTTGCAAAGTTATCCTGCTGGATGGCAGTGTGCCCATCAAATACGGACTGCGCCTCAACTCGGAGTGCAAGTACACGGATCTCAAGCACAAGCTGGCCACGCTGTGCAACCTGCAGCCGAGCCTGATGCTCGTCTGTGAGCTGTGGAACTCGCAGATACGCCAGGTGCTGGCCGACGAGGAGAAGCTGCGCACCCAGAGCGCCAAGGACCTGTACATCTACCAGCTGCCCGAGCAGAGCAGCGTGCGCACGCGCTCCAACTCCGTGCTCAGCATGCACATCGAGCAGGGCCTCAAGGACATACAACGCAGCTCCGGTGAGTCCTCAGCATTATAGATTAGGTGAAGGAAATGCTAATTCTTTGGGTTACAGCTCTTATCACGGCCCAGGACTCGCTGTCCTCGCTGAGCACGCTGCAGACCTCCAGTCACCGCAACTTGCCGCCTCGCGCCCTTTGCAACGGTCATGTGCCCGGACTCAAGATCGAGACGGAGACGGAGGCAGAGGGCGAGGGCGAGGCAGTGGAGGCCACGGCCCGGTACATCAATAGCAGCAGCAGTAACAATCATTTCAGCGGCAGCGGCGACAATCAAGTGCACGAACTGCTGCCAGATGAGGCCGGAAAGGTAAGCCGGTGCTTTGGAAAGAGAGAGTGCATGCCCCACAGCCTATTTTGCTTCAAGGTATGGCTTCTATACTATATTAACATAAACGTTATTTAATTCATATATTTATGCCCAGTTTTGGGTTGATCGATTCCTAAATTGAGAACTTCCTTTGCCATAGGATAGAGCTCGTTCCTCACCCAGCGGACACACCACAGCACACTGTGTTTTGTGTGTGTGTATCGCCCCATCTCTGACTGTGATTTCGAGATCAGAATCCGTTCAAGATCCGCCTCCGTCTGCTTTTTGAGAGCAATCGAACAAAATGTATTAAATATCGAATATGTTAAGTGAACAGTTGCCGTCGGCTACGTGGTTTGTGGGCTTCCCTCTTAACTCAACTCAACTCAACTCAAAACTCAAACAACTTGCATACTGTACTATATATTCCCCTTACTTTTCGTATTCGCACACTTTTTCCCCAAATTGATATCAATTATTTGTATCTATAAATATATATCTCCTTTTGTACTAATCACACTTAATTGTTGCCGGCCTTACTCTGTTTAACTATTGTACAATTTTGCTTAAACCAAAACTTAAATCATCTTATGCTATCCTCTCTGGAGTCTTTGTTGAATTTCTTCCTAGAACTTCTTGTTGTTGGTAATCGCGTTGGAGATCTATGAATTTAATTTGTTTCTCGTAGCTTCTGGTAATTCTTGTTAGCTTTGTTCAGTAGCTAAGAGTTGAATAAGTCCCAGAATATAGCTTGGATTTGTTGTTTGGATAAACTGACTCGAAAATAAAACATCAATAAAGTTATTCCACCTAAAGTTGTACTTCAGATAATCTATTCTTGAGTTTTTAGCAAAGAAATACCTTTTCAAATTTCGTTTTGTAATTTTGATCTTTAAAGTAAAACGTAGAAGCCGAAACGCCTCGAATAAAAGTAATTTTTGTATGCTAAACATTCCTTAATTTTTCTCATCCAAAACAATCAAGTTGCAATCACATTCAAACTGATTTTATAAATTATAATTGACACTGTTTCACTTGCCACCGTTAACCGTATTAAACCAAAAGTTAATTTCAATCACCTGCAATAGGCAATTGTATATTTTGTACTTATCACTCGATTTGAGCGTTTATCCTTCGAAAGTATTGTACATTTTCGAGTAGATTGATCCTTGGTTAATTGAGTTCCCAAAGCTTAAACACCCATTCTCATAATTCACACTCGTTCACGCACACCCCATCCGAATGCACTCCACACATCGCCAAACGTTCGCCCCCCCGAAAACTGTCTAATGCGAATTCTCGGTGCAGGAGTCGCTCACATTGAGCTCCAGTCCCGAAAACAATTTCCTGCACGGACCGGCCGCCCAGCAGAAGCGCGTCTCCTCCGCCAAGCTGCTGCACACGGAGAGCAACACCAGCTCCATGTCCTACACGAATCACTCCGGCGAGAACTCGATGGAGAGCTCCCTGACGGAGCCCATTCCGCTGGCAGAGCTCGCCGTTGGGGTGACCCACGGCAGCCAGGACTCGCGCTCCAGCTCGTGCCGCACCTCGCCCAACGAATCCAGTGGCCTGAGCAGCGGTCACACGCTCGGCGCCAGCCTCGATGTGGACGAGCAGGCGGAGGAGGGCAACGAGGACGCCGAGGAGGAGCCGGACCAGCAGATAACCTCGCAGCCGGAGACGAGCAGCGGGGTCTACTCGCGCCGCTCCTCGCAGCCGCACAAGGCCGGCAAGTATCTGGTCGCCGTGCATCGCAAGATCACGCGCCACGACAGCTACTTCCTCTCGTATCACAAGACGCGGCCTAGCCTGTTCGGAGTGCCCTTGCTCATACCCAACAGCGAAGGCGGCACCCACAAGGATCTGTACTGCGCCGTGTGGCTGCAGGTGAGCCGTTTGCTCAGTCCCCTGCCCGCCACCACGGAGCAGGCCAACCATGCAGCCGATTGGTGAGTCTCATCACCGGGTAATCATCCATTTGGCGTCTAATTTTATATGTTTCCCGCAGTGATGACAGCCTGGGCTATGACTTTCCCTTTACTTTAAGAGCCGTCAAGGCGGATGGCCTTACCTGCGCCATCTGCCCTTGGTCGAGCTTTTGCAGGGGCTGCGAGATTCGCTGCAACAACGATTTCGTGCTCCAGGGAGCCCTGCCGCCCATCAATGCTGCATCCAGTAAGATAATGTTTAAACAACTACTTAATTTATATTCTAACTTGTATCCCTTGATTGTTTTTTAGGTAATGCCACCACACCAAAAATGAACGCTAAATTCCCATCGTTACCAAACCTGGAGACCAAGCGGGCACCCGAGTACACCACCTCGTTGTCGTACACCCCGACAACGAAATACTTTGAAGACTTCACCATTGCCATCGATTGGGATCCCACGGCCCTGCATCTGCGCTACCAGAGCACCTTGGAGCGCGTAAGTAACGTGCCGCCACGAATCAATATGGATTATTTATAAACACCTGTTGCACCCGTTTCAGTTGTGGGTGGACCATGAAACCATTGCCATAAGTCGGCGGGAGCAAGTGGAGCCCGTGGACCTGAATCATTGCCTGCGCGCCTTTACCTCGGAGGAGAAACTGGAGCAGTGGTACCACTGCAGCCACTGCAAAGGCAAGAAACCCGCCACCAAGAAGCTGCAGATATGGAAACTGCCTCCGATATTGGTAGGTTTTTCAATAATAATTCCTAAAGATAAATATTTCATGAGGTGTTTGGTCTATGTCGCAGATTGTTCACCTCAAGAGGTTCAACTGCGTGAACGGCAAGTGGGTCAAGTCTCAGAAAGTGGTGCATTTTCCCTTCGACGACTTCGATCCTACGCCCTATTTGGCCTCGGTGCCCCAGGAGACGATACTGCGGCACAAGGAGCTCCTAGAGCTGAAGGCGGACACCGAGCTGACCTTGGCTAGCAACGAAGTTGTCAGCGAGCTGGACGAGATCGACGGGGCCAGCGGTCAGGATAAGAGCGAGGCGGAGCCACAAGAGGCCAGCAAACAGGCCTCGTCGCCGGGAAACATTCTGCGCCAGAGCAGAAGCATCAAAGCCGCTCGCCGGCAACGCCTCATCTCGACCAGTCTCACCAAGACGCCGATCGTGGACGGGGAGTTTGAGGACTACCACCAGCACAAGCTCAAGGAGGAGATGGATGAGTTTGATCCCAAGTACAGGCTCTACGCTGTGGTGGTAGGTGGACACTCACCCAACTAAACTACAGGGATTCCAAGCTAACTTCTCCTTTGGCATCGATTCTTTTTAGTCGCACTCGGGCATGCTGAACGGCGGCCACTACATCTCGTATGCATCGAACTCGACGGGTTCCTGGTATTGCTACAACGACAGCTCGTGTCGGGAGATCTCGCAGAAACCAGTGATCGATCCGAGTGCCGCCTATCTGCTGTTCTACGAGCGCAAGGGCCTGGACTACGAGCCGTATCTGCCGGATATTGGCGGACGTCCGCCGCCCCACGTCGCCGGAATGNGCGCCAGTGGTCAGGATAAGAGCGAGGTGGAGCCAAAAGAGGCCAGCAAACAGGCCTCGTCGCCAGGAGGCGCGGGAAACATTCTGCGCCAGAGCAGAAGCATCAAAGCCGCTCGCCGGCAACGCCTCATCTCGACCAGTCTCACCAAGACGCCGATCGTGGACGGGGAGTTCGAGGACTACCACCAGCACAAGCTCAAGGAGGAGATGGATGAGTTTGATCCCAAGTACAGGCTCTACGCTGTGGTGGTAGGTGGACACTCACCCAACTAAACTACAGGGATTCCAAGCTAACTTCTCCTTTGGCATCGATTCTTTTTAGTCGCACTCGGGCATGCTGAACGGCGGCCACTACATCTCGTATGCATCGAACTCGACGGGTTCCTGGTATTGCTACAACGACAGCTCGTGTCGGGAGATCTCGCAGAAACCAGTGATCGATCCGAGTGCCGCCTATCTGCTGTTCTACGAGCGCAAGGGCCTGGACTACGAGCCGTATCTGCCGGATATTGGCGGACGTCCGCCGCCCCACGTCGCCGGAATGCCACTGGAAGTGGACGAAACGGAGACAGCGCTGAAGAATCTGTGCACGATTTCCTAACTGATGCCGCCTGTGTGTCTGTGTCTGGTCATGCCTATGAGGGATTCTATTATTATTGTACCCGTTCTGTACTAGAGTGTTTTATGTTTTGTTTCGCGTTGTGTCGCGTCGCATCGTATCGTATGTTTTGTTATTTACTATTCTAAGCTTATTTGATTCTGCTGCAGCAGCTCCCTACTCCCTACTCCCTAATTAGTTGTTAAGCCTAAATCTATGCCTATTTCCGAGGTTTACTGCATGTACTATACGAAATCGTTTGTGTACCATAATCGATACTAGAGTGTAAGCGATAAGTAATGTTTTAACAGGCCATTGGCCATTGGGCCGTGGTAAATGCGTTAGTTTTTGTTTTGTTTAGTCCCACAAATCCTTTCACAAATCTTGTTTTTTCTTTTGTTTGTTGTGTATCAGTTAAAAGGTTTATATTTGTATTAGGCCCTGAGTGCCGCCAGATTGTAATTATTATTGCCAGACCGTGTCTGATTATTCCATTTTTTGTGTGTAATTTGTAATTTTTACCTGTAATCCGTAATTTGTAATTTGTAATGTGCACTTGTGTAAATAGCAATCGAAGGCGAAATGTTTTAGACAGTTTGATATTAAATCATTGATCAGCAATATCAAGATGTTACGAATTTCACATCCCAATAACTCGCAGACTATTGTTGCTCTACTCATACGTATTTACATGTATTGATCGATTAATCGATCCGTCGATTGATCGATTCATCGATTGGCTTTGTGTGACGCGCCGAGCGGATTCGGTTCGAAACTAGTATTGCGCTTATCACATATGACTTCAATATGTCAAATGATTATATGTATTTGATATTTACAAAATATATGTATACACACGCAGATATATATAGTATATATATACGGAACTTAATTAATTTATATTAATATACATGAACATGATGATATATTCGAAACGAAAGCTCGGAATAAAACAACTTTTATCGCTTGAATTTCCCTTTTCTCCCTTTCCTTCGCCCAACCAACTCACAAGAAACAAAACAAATCAGTTTGCGATGGAATTCAATACATTTATATATTGTATCTAGATCTTGTAATCACATAGGTAAATAAGTAAATAAGAATTATTTTACGTGTCGTCTGTTAGTTGGCCGCAAGTCCTGGCAGCCGACTGCCCGATCTCCCGAACTCGCCGTTCGCCAAGCGTCATGTGTTTTAAAGGTTTTCCCTTTTCTTTTTTCCTTTTTCCTTAGCATTTGTGTGAACGCGACATGGAGGTAGGGAGGGGTGTTTTCTTATTGTTGAGTTATTGGAAATTTTATTGGAAATGATCTTGATAAATATGCGTGGGTGTCTGTGGGGCGGGAGGTTGGGTGTGGTGTGTGGTGTGTGGTGCGGGGTCTTCGTAATTGAGTTTAAATTCTTAGCTTGAGTAAAAGTATATTTGCATGGAATACGAATGCGCTTAGCATAGAGATATTGAGGAGGACGATCGGAATCGGCCTAGCCGCCGGCGTTGTTCGACAGCTGTCCGGGCACCGAGAACTGAGGCCGGAAGCTGGCAAAGTTGCCAGCCGGGCCGCCGGTGAATGCCGGCAGTGCTGTGCCCTGGAATCCGGCCGGGAATTGTGCCATTAATTGAGCTGCAAGAAGAGATAAACCGTATAACATTAGCCATGCTGATAGGCAGGGAAAAACTCTTGATAAAAAACCCACCTGCATTGGAGGAGTTGCCGGCGGTGGCCGCCAGGCGGGAGAGAATCGAACGCTCCGACATTTGGAGGCGCTGGGCCACCGGCGGGATGCGGGCTAGCGTGGCCGGCAGGCGCGAGACATCGCTCTTCATGTCCGAGAGCAGCTCCTCCAGCTGATTGAGCACCTTGTGCAGCACCGCATTGGCCGGCTTGTTGCCCGCCAGCGACTCCTTGCTGAGGTGCTGATGCGACTCGGCCAGGCACTCCACCTCGGCGAAGCGCGCGTTCAGCGACATGGCCGGATGGCTCGGGTCCTGGGCGAGATTCAGGTAGGCTGCACGCCGCAGCTGCTCCTCGATAACGAGCGCCTGCTCCAACAACTTGAAGCGGCGGGCGAGGAATTTGTTCTTGATCTCCAGGAAGTTGCCCTTGCCGACGTCCATCTTGAACGGCTCGTTGATGATGGCGAACCGGATGTCGTTCTGGATGTCCTGCCAGCGCCCATAGCCGTGGGTCACGATGCCGGCCAGGAGCCAGTAGTCGTGGCGACGGTGCCAGATCTCGTACTCGCGTCCGGGCACGGCGGCCTTCTCCTCGTTGAGCCAGAGGGTGTGCAGCTCGGTGAAGCCGCCGTCGGCGATGTTGAACATGAACTTGCGCTTCAGCACCTCCAGGCTGTCCTCCACGTTCTTGCCGGCGGCTGCGGTTCCAGCAGCTGCGGCGGCGGCAGCGGCAGCCGCCTTGTGATCCTTCGGCGAGCTGGCGCTGGGCTTCTCCAGCTCTCCGTCCTCCTTGACGATCATGACATCGTCGTCGTCGTCGTCGATCGGAATCGGCTTCTTGTCGTCGAGTTTCTCCTTCTCCTTGTCGGCCTCCTTGTCGTCCTCGGCCTCGGCCTTGGGCTCTTGCTTGAGTTCGGAGTCCTTGGCCTCCTCCTTGGGCTCGGTCTTGGCCACGTCGGGCTTGACATCCGCCTCGCTGGACTTGGCATCGCCGGAGGCATCCTCAGCCGACTGTTCCTGCTTCACATCCGACGGCTTCTTGTCCTCCTCAGCCTCTTGCTGCACAAAATAGGAGTACAATTAGTATAAGTTTTGCCTTGGAATATGGATAGGGAAATTCTTACCTCCTGCTCCTGCTTGACATCGCCCTTCTCGGCGGCAGCCTTCTCCTTCTCGTCCTTGTCCTTGTCCTCGCCCTTCTCCGATGCTGGAGCCGGACTGGGAGCCGCACTGGTGGCGGGGGTGACACTGTTGCTGGTGGTGGCGCTCTTGTCGATCTCCGTCTTGCCAGCAACTGCCACGGGGGCCGCGTCCAGGGCCATCGCATCCGGCTTGGCCATGGAGCGCACCGGTTCGCAGGGCTTGAGGATCAGCTCGGGCATGCTGTAGTAGCCGTTGATGTGCTCGAACTCCTGCACCTTCTTGCGTATCAGCGACATCACGCCGATACGGGTCAAAACGTGCTGACGGGAGAGACCCTCGCGGGGCACTCCGTCGGCAAAGGTTTCCGCATTATCGGCACCCGGTTCGCAGAGATGCCGCATGAACAGCGAGACGTAGGCCTTGAAGTTGCGCTCGGATTTGCCGCGCAAATCACGGACCAGCCACTGCGAGTTGAAAGCGTCCTGCGGCGGCATGCCATAGCGCATGATGGCGTTGAGGAAGCTCTTGCGCTGGCGGGCATTGAAGCCCAGAACCTCGATGTTGCCACCCACGCGGGCCAAGAGCGGCGGCAGGGGACGATCGTCGCGGCGCTCCAGGCGGCGTTTGGCCTTCCGTTCGCCTCCGTTCTGATCGTCGAAGTCGTCGTCGCCGCCGTCCTCATCGGAGCCAGCGGAGTACTCCGAGTTGTACTCGCTGCCGTTGTCCTGCCAGTTGGAATCGTCGCGCGTGGTATCGGCGGGGACAACGCCTCCGTCCGTGTAGTTGACCTGCTTGCGGACACGCTTGCCCTTGCCCAGGCTGCGGCCGACGTCCTCCTGGTGCTGCTCGTAGTGATGGCGCAACAGCTTGACCCAGTAGGCCGGGTCAGAGTTCTCGGCATCCTGCTTGATGATCTCCGTCTCCTCTTCCTCCTCCTCCTCCTTGGTGGCGTAGGAGGCCACCTTGAACGAGGAGAGATACTCGTTGGCCCACGACTCCTTCTCCTCGATGCCGCGATTGGTGCGGTCCAGGAGCTCGGCCACCGCCTTGTCGTCGTAGTGGATGGCCTCCTCCTTGTCGTCCTCCTTGAACAAATCCTCCGTGCCGAAGCGCAGGATGTCGTCGAGCTCCTGCTTGGTGAAGTTCGTTCCCTTGCCGCCCATGCCCGGACGCACCACCAAATGGGTGAGCATCATCTTGCGCTTGGCCACCTGGGTGACACGCTCCTCCACCGAGTTCCTGGTCACGAAGCGGTAGATCATCACCTTGTTGGCCTGCCCGATACGATGGGCACGCGAGAAGGCCTGGATGTCGTTGTGCGGATTCCAGTCAGAGTCGTAAATGATGACCGTGTCGGCGGTGGCCAAGTTGATGCCCAATCCTCCGGCTCGGGTACTCAGCAGAAAGACAAACTGCTGCGCTCCGGGGGCGTTGAATCGATCGATCGCCTCCTGACGCACTGTGCCGGTAATGCCGCCGTCAATGCGCTCGTACTTGTACTGCTCGCCCTCGAGGAAGTCCTCGAGAATGTCCAACATCTTTGTCATCTGCGAGAAGATCAGCACGCGATGGTTCTGCGACTTCAGCTGCTTGAGCATCTTGGACAGCAGCACCAGCTTTCCGGCGGCCTTGGTCAGGGAATTGATCTCGTAGAGGCCACCGGCCGAGGTGGGTGCCTCCTCGGCGGCCGAGGGGAATAGGTACGGATGGTTGCAGCACTTCTTGAGGTCCATCATGATGTTGATCAGGGAGCAGGAGCCGCCGCCGCTCTTCGAGTTCAAGGCCTCGTAGTTCTTGGTCAAGATGAACTTGTAGAACTTCTTCTGCATGGCCGAGAGCTCCACACGCACAATAAACTCCGACTTGGAGGGCATGTTCTTGAGCACATCGGTCTTGAGGCGACGCAGCATGTGCGGGCCCAGCATCTCGTGCAGGCGCTTCACCTGTTCCTCCTTGGACACATCGGCAAACTCGCCCTGGAAGGCCTGCAGATCGTTGAACTTGTCGCGACTGAGGAAGTTCAGCAGATGGAACAGCTCCTCGAGGTTGTTCTGCAGCGGAGTTCCCGTGAGCAGCAGCTTGTAGGCAATGGCATAGCTGTTCAGGATGCGGAAGAACTTGCTCTGGTTGCTCTTCAGCCGATGGGCCTCATCCACCACCAGCACCGCCCAATCGATGCTGCCCAGGCAGGCGGCATCCATGGAGATCAGCTCGTAGCTGGTCAGCAGCACGTTAAACTTGTACTGGGTGGTGCGCAAGCGGGACACTTTGCTGCCCCGGATGGCGCCCTCCTCGAAGCTCAACTCGTTCTCGCGGATCACCGCTCGCGAGTCCTTGTCCCCGATGTAGGTGATGCAGTAGAAGTCCGGGGCCCACAGCTCGAACTCACGCTCCCAGTTGACGAGCGTGGACAGCGGCACGGCCACCAAGAAGGGCCCGCGGCAGTGGCCCTCTTTGTACAGCGAGTACAGGAAGGTCACCGTCTGAATGGTCTTGCCCAGACCCATCTCGTCGGCCAGAATGGTGTCGATGCCCTGGCCCCAGCTGTAGCGCAACCAGTTGATGCCCTCGATCTGATACGGATGCAACTGCATGCCGGTGCCCTCCAGGAAAGCGGGCTGTCCCTCGTATTTCTTCTTCAGATCGGTGGTGGGCTTCTCCGGCGGCGGGGTGTAGTGCTTCACCGGCCTGTCCTCATCGTCCTCGGCCTTAAGCTTGGACCGACGGCCCTTCTTGTTCTTCTTGCTGCTGGAGCGCGTGTTCTCGGAGGTGCAGACGGCGCGCAGGTCCTGATAGTAATCGATGGCCTGTCGCAGACCGGGTATATCGTCGCCCTCCTCCTCCCAGGTGGACTTGTCGTAGGGCAGTTCGCGCCACTTCACCAGATACATGGTGCTCCCGTCCCGGGCCGTGCGGTGGTTGATAACTCTCTGGACAATCAGCCACTCCGGCTTGACGCCGTTCTTGTAGAAGCGCTCCTCCAAATCATCGGCATCGTCGTCCGCCTTCATGCCCACCTTGTCCTTGTGTCGCTGGATGCGCTTGAAGCGAGTGTCGGCCTCGTCCAGCGACTCCTCGAACTTGGGCGGCTCTTCCATGTCGTACTTGCGCTGGAACGAGCGAATCATCAGCGGATGGTGGACATCCAGCTGCACCTCGGACACCCACTCGCAGTGCCAGTAGGACATGTTGTGCCACTTGATGAAGTACTCGCGAATCCGCGTGTTGCCCCCCTTGGAGCCCTTCGAAGTGCTCGGCCCGTCGGCATCCGTGCGCACCACCCAACGCCAGGTGATGATCTTCTCGGCCTTGCCTGTCAGCGGCGGGCAACTGCAGCGCGGGCAGCGCCAATCGCCGTCCGGTATAGTGTCCAGCGGCGGATTGAGACAGAAGGTGTGGTAGGCCGAGGGGCAGGAGTCGCAGCAGAGCAGCTCTCCGCCATCCTTGCACACGCGGCAGAACTCCTGGTGCTCGTCGTCGTCCTCCTCCTCGGCAGCACCGCCGTCCGCCTCGCAGTGCGGGCAGGACCACTTGCCCTCTGGCGGCTCGTCCAGCTCCGGCTCCAGGCACACCAAATGGTAGGCCCGGGGACAGGTGTCGCACAGAATGATCTCGCCGCCCTGCTGGCACACCTCGCAATAGTCCTGGTGCTCGTGCTCGCCGTCCTCGCCCTCCGGGAAGTTCTTGGTCTTCTTGAGCTTGTTCTTCTTCTTGAACTTGTTGCCGATCTTGGTCTTGGCCTTCTTGCGCACCACCGGAGCCCCGGTGCCGTCGTCCTGGGCAGCCGGAGCCGCGGTCTCCGCCTTGGCGGGAGCCTCTTTTTCGTCGGCACTGTCGTCCGATTTCTGTAGCATGCGCTCGAACTCCAGATCAGAGTCGCGTTCGGAGGCTCCGCTGGCATCCTGCTCCTCGTCGGAGCTGTCGCGCTTGCGCTTGCCCAGCTTGATCTTCAGCGTGGGCACCTTGCCGGACGGGCGGCGTCCCTTCTTGCCACGTCCGCTGCGCTTGCGTCGCGGCTTCTTCTCCTCCTCCTCCTCTTCTTCCTCCTCCTCGGCTGCCTCCTCGTAGATGTCGTCCGGCTTTTCGTTGCGCGACGAGCGCGAGGATCGCGGTTCCTCTGCCTCGGGTTCGGCCTGGCCGGCAGAGTTGCCAGAGCCACTGGCACCACCGCCCTCCTGCTGGATGTGCGAATTGCACTCGCAGAAGACACGCCATTTGGCGGCCACCAACATCATCAGCTTGGGCGCTGCGATCTTGGGGTTCTCCTTCTGGAGAATGGGACGCACGTGCTGCATGAAGGCCTTGTAGGTGGTCAGGTTCTGCAGCTCCTCCTCGCTGTACACGATATCCACGTCGCACACGCTGAAGGCAGAGCAAACGTCCTCCACAGACGGCATACCTGATGATGGCCAATCAATCAAGTCACATTCGAAAGGTTTATGGACAGAAAGTGAATCTTACCCGAAGAAGCCGACTCCTTTTCCTTGGCGGCCTGCTTCTCCTCCTTGCGCTTGCGTCCGCGCTTCGAGGTGCTGGCGTACTCCACCTCCTCGTCGTGTTGCACGAAGTCGCTGTCGTCCTCGCTCTCGTTCTTCTTGCGCTTCTTCTTCTTGCGCCCCTTCTCCTCGCCCTTGCGGGTCTTGCGCTTCTTGCCCTTCTTCTTCTTACGATTGTCCTCCGGATCGTAGTCGTCATCCTCATCATTCTAATCACGGCAAACAATTAATGATCATATCTCGAAGATGAACCCCATAAACCTTTACAGACAGCTCTAAATCATCGGTGGGCACCCCATAGCTCTTTTAGCGCCCAGTACTCCCAAAAACAAAAAGCTGTGAATGTCTCGAACGAAAGGGAATCGCCATGTCCACGTCATTCGAAGTTGACGGTGAAAAGGGAATGTGTGAAATTACACAAACAAAATATGTAGAACCAAAAAAATCGGACGGAGGACTTTTTTTTCTTTTTTTGGCTCCCAATTCGAAAATCTGTGTCCTCCGCTGCTCTTAATGATATCTTGACAGTATGATGGGACAGCTTAAGACTTAATTAGAAGATTTTTGACACTTTTGGTGTAATTAGAAAGCCAAAGCGAATCGTTATCGGCAGAGACAATTCCATTATCTTTGCACGACTTGGTTGCATTTGTTTCAATTTAAAAAACTAAAACGCCATCGAAAGATATATATAAAAAGTTATCTTATCGCTGATAAGGAAGCAGGTAATACCTTAAACTGGGCGGCATCGGAAACTTGCCGCTCTAACCGTGTTTAAATTGAAATCCCATTAAACATTTCTATGCTTTCTCTTTTTAGGCTAATGAATGGAAGTTTTACCCCTTTCGAAACATGTTACTTGATCTCATTTTGGAGCCCATCGAATTGTACTTACGTTCGGCTTTAAGGGAGCATCGGAATCGTTGGATAGCTCCGCCACCTGCGCATTGTCCTCCTGGGCCTCCTCCTCTTCTAAATCGGGGAAAGGAATATTTACGATTAGTGCTGTCCTGGCAATATCTGGGGCATTACCGCTGGTCATGTTCAAAGGATCGAAGGCTGAGAGCTTTGGGGATCAATAAGAGTGGAGTGGAAGGAAGGGAAAAGAATAAAACAAATGGTCGCTTTTTTTTCGATTCAATATTTTATTTGATTCTATTTTTTGCTTTTTTTGTTAAGTTTTTTCTTTCTTCTCTGTTTTCGGTTTGTTGTTTGTGGTCTTAAGATTTACTAGTATATAACAATATCTCTTTTTTTGTAAGATTTTTCATTCTGCTGGTCTTGTCAGCGCGTTTGCTCTTAATTGTACAATAATAATAATATTTTTCTCATGTCTCTTGATCTTGTTTACTCTTCTTCTATTCTCGCGGCTTACACAATCATTAATCGTTAATAAGTTCCTTTTCAATTGCTGTGTTGCTGTGTTTAGTTCTCATGGGTGTTCCTCCAGTGTGTGTCGCGTCGTCTATATAAAGATATACGCGTACATATTTGATTGGATGTGGTGTTTTCTTGTGTTGTTGTGTTGTGTGTAGTAATCTGGGGTGTGTCGTTAATGTGGTTTATATGGGGGCGTGGCATTTATATAAAACTAGTAAGTTTCTTCTTGTTGCTTATCAAATGTCAATGTTGTATATATATATTTTTTTATTTATTCATATATTTTGTGTATATTTTTAGTGGTTTTTTTTCTCATTTCATTTCGTTTTTTGTTTGTTGTATATAAATTGTATATGATTTTTGTTTTCTCCTTTTGTTGTAATTGCTACGAATCGATTTTAAACGCTTGATTTTTTTGCAACTTGATCTCATTGTTTCATTTGATTTTCCCTTTCGTTTGTCGTCCTCCTCCCTCCCTCCCACCTCCTTCCTTCCACTACTTAAATATCGTATATAAAAAATATTGCAACGAAATAGCTAAAATTTCTCGGATTTCCCCTCAATTTCTCAATTTCAATTTATCCCTATCCCCTTGCTTTTTGCTTTGCTTTGTTTCGTTTTGTATTTTGTATTTTGTTTCTTATCGTTTTGTTTGTTTGGACACTAGAGTTTCAGCAAATTATTTGATAATTTTTTAAGCGACTATTCATCATTTGTAAACCTGCCACCTTCCTGCCTGCCTGCGATTAGGAAGCTTTCATAACATGCCACAGAGTTGGTTGTTCGTAAATCAAGGGCTAACAAACAACACAAAGTATATCGCCGCCATAGCTCGGATACGGATACAACCATTAAGTATATCATTCCCATAGTCCTCTCCTAATTTTGAGCAATATATGTAACCCCTCCTTCCTATCGTCCCAAGCCGCAAATTGTATTGTTTAGTTTTCGAAACTGTTTGCGCTATTTGAAAGTAATTCTGGTCGCTAAAACAAACGAAATAAAAAACGTGTCACGAATAAAAACGATCACGCAACGAAAAGACAAGTGTAAAATTAAGCACAAAAATATATAACAAATTAACTAGTTATGGATAAAACAGAAGATATTATTTTCCTACTACACAAGCCACTAGAAATTAACAAGCCGTTTAAAAAGTTCAGTCTATTGTTAGAAGAGGCACGCCCGCATGCAACACACCACCAAATGAAATGTAATGCCATGGCATACTTGGATTTGGCCACAATCTATGGTATGTTTCAATAAGGGGAGATACACCGGAGAAACCAACCAGTTGACCAGTCCAATATGCCTGCCATATATCAACTATTATTTGTGGTGCTTCTGTTTCGATTTCGGTTTCTGTTTCTGTTACTGTTACTGTCTATTACGGATTAGAATTGTGTGGTCGTTGTCTCGTAGGCCTAGGCAAACGTTGGCTCTCAATATCAGTTAACGCTACTCGCACCGCATCCCAAAAATGAAAAGACCCGATCCCCGTCCACTGGGGATCAGTGAGGCGGGGTCCCTTAGGTCCTAGGCACGTGCAGTTTCTATATAATTCTCTCTCTCTCGTTCGATCTACCTCCCATCCCATTCTGATCTCCTTCTTCTTAACCTTCTCCTTCTCCTCCCTCGTTCCGTATACACAAAAAATCTAAAACAAAAGCTATGCCCAAAAATGCAAAATTTGTCAATGAGTGATCGAGTGTGTGTGTCGTGTGTGTGGTGTGTGGTGTAGTTTCTTGTTGTGTGTTGTTTGCCGTTTGTAACAAATGTTAAAAACAAAAATCAAGAATAAAAATAAGAAGAGTCTAGATATAAAACGAAAAACATACACGCTATATTTAAAGGTTGATAATAATATAATAATAGTAATAATTATTACACACAAAACGCAAGGAAAAACATGTGTTTTTTGTTTATGTTTTTGTTTCTTTTCTCATTTAGTTACTTATGCCTGCCTGCGCTTATTTATTTAAGCTGCTCAATATGCTCAACAAAAAATTAAGTCTACAACTCGTATATAATTTTTTTTTTCTTTTCGCTTTTTGTTGTTGCTGGTATTTTCCATTTTTAAAAATATCGATTTGTCGTCTCCTCCTCATCATCATCATCATCATCATATAATCATCGTCCTGCTCCTTACATCTTTCCTCTGCTTCTGCTGCCGATTCTGGCTTTTGTTATGTACTCATATTTTTGTATATAGGTCGTATATATTTATATATAAGTTGATAGCGCAGCCGGAAACCGCACACACGCGTTTTATATTTAATAAAAATTATTTTACTCGAAAGTTTGTATTCTTTGTTTAAAGTTTTGTTAACATAATTTCAACATTTTTTTGAGGCTTTTCCTTTTTATAGTACAATTTCTTTAAGAACTTTTTTTAGTTTGTTGGTGTTTTTTGTCGGTTTTGTTGTAATTTGTAATTGTTTGTTGTTTTTTTTTTTTTGTTGGTTTTTGTTGCATGTTTGCATTTTCACTATAATAGTTTGTAGTATTTATAATAGTTTCTTTCTTGTTTGCCTTTTTACATGGGGGTTGTTGTTGTGGTCAGCGGTCGATCGGTCGTCGAAGTAGTTCCTGCAGTGCCTCCGGGATCAGCTTGATCAGCTGGATCAGCTGGATCAGTAGCGCTCATCGTCGTCCGAGTCCGAGTTCGAATTCGAGTTCGACTCGCCGCAGTCTTCCTCGTTCGAGTCCTCAGCATTGGAATCCGAACTGCCCGAGCTGTCGTCCGAGTCGCTCTCCTGATCCTCTTGCTCTTGCTCTTGCTGTTGCTCTTGATGATGCTGCTGCTGCTGCTGCGCCTGCTGCTGACTATGCTGACTATGCAGATGATGTGGCTCTTGGTGGGGACGATGTTGCGGTTCTATCGTCTCCACCGCGTGATGTTGTCGCCGCTGCTGATATTGATCCACCGCCATCATGGCCGGTTCCGGTGTGGGAACCGCAGCCGGAGCTGGGGCTGAGGTTGGAGCTACAGCTGAAACTGCAGCCGGAGGTGCTGGCGTAGCCGACGTGGCACTCATCAAAGTCTTATCGTAGTCCACCACCAACTGCTTGATGTGCGCCAGCTTGGCGTGCAGGTAGTCGAAGCGTTGCTTGTCGTCTTGGATGGTGTGGTCGTTGTTGATCCGCTCGTACTCGGTCACAATCTGCCGCTTGATTCGGTCATAGTCACCGTAGCCACTGTCCCGGCGCCGGGCGCTATCGAGGCGCTCGGAGAGGTCCTGGAACCGCTTGCGCACGAAATCGACGCGCGTCAACAGCTTGCAGTACTCGTCGTAGTCGCTCTCGAACTCAGTCTTGTAGCGCCGCCGCACTTCCAGCGTCTGGATGGGCACGTACTGGCTAAAGTCGTAGCGCGGTGCCGCCGAGTTGTCCGCATCAGCCGTCGCATTGGCGTACGCATGCGCAGCCGCCGCCAACTGCTGCGTGGGAGACGGGTGCTTGGCCTGTTGGTGGTAGAGCTGCTCCGGCTGCTGCTTATGCTTTTGTTGCACCTGCTGATGCTGCTGCTGCTGCTGTGGCTGTTGATGTTGCTGATGATGCTGCGACTGTTGCGACTGCTGCTGCTGCTGCTGAACGTTGGACCTCGAGGGCGGGGGCACTTGCTGGAAGTTGGAGCCCCCCTTCTGCCGCTGACCACTCGTCCCGTTGCTGGGGCCACTGCTGCTACTCGTCCGCTTCTTGCTGTTGGAAGCCGCATGCTGGGCATGGCTGCTGTTATTGTACGAACTATGATCTCCTTGCTGCGATCGCTGCTTGCCGGAGGAGGAGGAGGAGGAGGTACCGCCGCTGGGGGACGACGAGGCAGCGGGCACAAAGCTGTACGATAGCTTTGGCGGCGAAGACTTGCTGCTGTTGCGGACAGCCGGCCCCGCGGCCGTATTCCGTTGCCGCTCCTGCTGCGTCTCGTAGCCGCTAGAGCTGCTCGAGTTGCTGCCCGTCGAGTTGCGCTTGTCCTTGTTCCCGCTACCGCCGTTCCCGCTTCCTCCGCCCACCGAGGAGCTGTTCCGCCTGCTGCTGCTGCTGCCACTATTGCTATTGCTATTGCTCCTCGGGTGCTGGTGCTGCTGATGATCGCTGGACGGTTGCGTGGCCGCCGCGGTCGAGGACATGAACTCCTCCATGTTATCCAGCACATTGTAGCTGAGATCCCCGGTGCTGTGGTCATCCAGCGGTCCTGGCTGCCTTTGGGGCGGCGTGTACCGATTCCTGCTAGAGTTCGAGGACAACAGCGCGGAGGGGGCGGATGAGTAGGATGTGCTCGAGGGCGGAGTGTCCTTCTTGTAGTGACTGATGCGCTGCTTCTTCGGCTGGACAGTGCTGAACATGGTCTCGTCGTACTCCAAACTGGTCCGCTTCAGCCCGTTCCCCGCTCCCCCAACGCCCGGTCCCACTCCCCCCGACGAGGGCGGCGGCGGACTGCCCGTGTGCGTCGAGGTGGGACTCTGGCCGGAGGTGGAGCTGCCCGCGTCCGAGCTCATCGGCGGGGTCAGGTTCTGGGGCTTGCGGCGCTTCAGCTGCTGCAGCTCCTGCTCGCTGAAGAAGGGCCAGTTCTCGTCCACATCGTTCCACATCTGGCGCCGCAGATTGTACGTGTTGTGCGACATGGTGCTAATGTCCATGAGTATGTTGGTGATCTGATTGCGCTCCCGGTCGCGTATGCCCTCGTTCTTGAGCCGGGCGAATAGCTCCGGCTTCTTGAACGCCTTGAGGGCCAGCAAGTGGATGAGACGCTCCCGGATATTGCGCCGAGAGACGTCGGACATCTTGTTGCCGCCGGACGACTTGTTGTTGGCACTCCTCGAATTGTTGGAGGAGGCGGAGGAGGTGATTCCTCCGCTTGGCATTTTGTTGCGTCCCATTCCCGCACCGCCAGCTGAGCCGGTTGTCCCTTGCACTGTATCGCGCGGTGAGCTGCCGCTCATGTTGTAGCCCTGCGATATGCCACTGGCAAAGGTGGAGGCCAGCGAGGAGGCAGCTCCTCCGCCAACGTTCCCG
Source organism: Drosophila ironensis (assembly GCA_021223825.1). Taxonomy (NCBI): domain Eukaryota; kingdom Metazoa; phylum Arthropoda; class Insecta; order Diptera; family Drosophilidae; genus Drosophila; species Drosophila ironensis. The sequence continues at coordinate 715,052 of JAJJHQ010012325.1, forward strand.
TGCTGGTGCTGCTGCTGCTGCTGCAGCTGCTGCTGATGATGATTGTGGTAGCGGCCACCCGATAATCCTGCACCAGCGCCGTTGACTGTGCCGCTGGCGCCCAGCATGCTGGGATTGGGCGAGCGCGAGGCATACGCGGAGGAGGAGTTGGAGTTGGAGCCGTTGCCGTTGCCGCCTACCATTCCTACGCCTAGACCATTAAATGGCGATGAACCTAACTTACGACTATGGTTGTTGCTATTAAAACTATTGCTGCTGCTGCTGTTGCTGTTGATCCCACTGTTGTTGCTGTTACTGTTACTGTTATTGTTACTGTGATGATGAAATGCCGTCGTCGTCGAACCAGAGTTGGAGTTGGAGTTTGCGTTGGAGTTTACGTTGGAGTTGGCGGAGAAGGATGAGGCAGAAGAGGCATTGGTCCCGGAGGAGGGAGCCTTCTTCACCTTACGCCCGATATCCGACTGGTTCGGCTTGATCTCCCGTATGCACTTGCTCTTCTCCGTCTCTTCGGCAATAGCCATTTTTGTGCGCGTCGTATCGTAGACGTCGTCGTTGGCATGGATCCGCATCCGCAGCGTGACAGCCCCGAGGACTCCGAGTTGCTGCTGCTGCTGCTGGACGCACTCGAGCGTTCCCTCCATGTTGTTGATGGAGAAACGAAACTTGCGACCTCCGTCGCTGCCGTTGCTGTTGCTGTTGCCATTAGCACTAGGGTTGTGGTGGCCGCCATTAGGATCTGACGACGGTCGGGGGAACTGCATGATGCCCGTGTTGCCATTGAACTGGATCTTGGCCCGCTGGCCGGGCTGAAGGCGCTTGGCATTGTCATCGCGCTGATACTCTTCGATCGCACGGAAGGCAGAGTCGGTGAGCTTAACAATGATATACTCCTTGCTATCGTCGTTGTAGCGGTGGCTTTGGGACATTCCATATATGCCGGTCGAGAGTGCATTGGGCAGGCATTTCGTCGACGCAATCGAATTGGTCATAACGTGCGCGCAGCTAGCCGCAAATTGGATTGCAATAGATCGGCCCGACTCTCTGATCGAGGATTGTTATATGGCCGTTGTATCTGACGGATGTGGTTTGTATGGTTGCTATTGTTTTTTGAAGTTTGTTGCTTGGCCAGCTTGATCAGTCTGAATATTGGGAAGGGGTGTGGTGTGGTGTGTGTGCGCGCGCGAAGGGGGTGGAAGGAACAGGCAGGAAGGCAGGAAGGCAGGGAGGAAGGCCGAAAGGAAGGTAGGTAGGAAGGAAGGAGGAGGGAAGCACACGGCCTGGAAGTGTGTGGAAGTCCGAGGGGAAGCTGCTACTGCCTGGAAGTCGCTCGTTGCGGATTGCGGTCGATTCTGTGCAATATAATGCTTTAGTTTAGTATGTTGTAATCGTGAAGGAAATTTACGATAGGTTGTTGCTAAGACGTGACACTGCTCTCGCTCTCGCTCTTGCTTATGCTCTTTGCTCTTTGTAACAAAACAAAAAAAAAACACAAATGCACTGACTTTTTGCCTTTTCTTTTCTTTTTTGACTTTTCAAGCAGAGCTTGCTTTCATTTCAAATCAACGGTTTTTGTTGTTGTCCACGCTCAATCCTCCTCTCTTTGTCTTACAAGGCTCTTATCGTTTGGCTTTTTTTTTCTCCTCGTTTGAGAATTTCACTTCCGTGTGGAAGACAATTTAATTTTTTTTATATGTACGGTTACTTTCAAAAAGTCTTCTGGTACATATTTGCACTCCCAATTGTAGTCTCTCTCTCTCTCTCTGTCTGTGTGTCTCTCGCTCACTGTCTGCTCACTCTCTTTGCAAATACATTGAGATATAAGCGCGAGTGTGTTGTATGCTCGCAAATAACACAATTTCTTTTGTTAAATAATATGGTATTTTAATTGGGTTAAGGTAGGCATGTAGGCTCTGCTCTGTCCCTCATTCGGTTCGCTTTTTGTTGTATCTTATGCTTCTTCTCGCTTCTTTGAGGAAAGTGACTGGTGACTGCTGACTGGCTACCTGAGAGGAGGTGAGGCGGGGGTGTGCCTGTCTGTCTCTCTTTTGTTGTTGTTTTTCTTGTCCTGTGCCAGGTGCCAATACTGTTCACACATACACACACTGGCACATCGATATGTATGCTTGTAAGAGAGGTGCTGGTGGTGCTCTCAGGTCAAGCAAAAGCAAAATCAAAATCAAAGACACAGGCAAAGGCAAAGCCAAAGGCAGGCAATCAAATCAATGCTGGCTGCTCGCACACGTCCGTGACAGCTGCTCTCCCGCTCGCTCTGCTGCTCGCCTTGTCGATCGCGACAGGCGCGTTGAAGCGAGACAACTGCTGCTTTGATTGGCTTCTCTTCTTCTCGTTGCTGTTGCTCTTGTTGTTGTTGTTGTTGTCGTCGCTCTTGCCCGATCTTTTCGCTTTTTTTTTTTCTTTGCTAAAAATCATCTGTGTTTGTACGCTGATTTTTATATATTTTACTGCTTATTATATTATATTTTTCGTCCACTGCTACGTATATACATTTGTTGCACATAGATACACAAGTACGCTTGTCTAGCGCTCGCTCTTTGCCAACGCTCTCCGGTTTTTGGGGTTTTTCAGTTTTCAGCACTTGAAATATTGTTAATTTTAAGGCCTTTTTAAGCACTTTTCACATACAAATCCCGCTTGCTGGCCTGCTCTTGCACACCCAAACGCACACACGACTGCGCCTGTTCAAGACATTTTCGAATTTCGATTTTCGGTCCGTTTTTTTTTTCTTTGCGGAATTTGGCACTGGAATTGGGTGGCGGGTGGGGAGGGGATAGTAATTCTTTTCTTTTCTTCTTTTATTTACACCACGCGTTGCACTTGATCGGTTCTAAGCGATCTGCTTCTGCTTGACTTTTGAGTGCATGCAGTTCGCGTGTGTATGGCCCCGTCTTTTGTGTGGCACTTCGCTTGTCAAGGTATCTTAATCAACGTACAAAAGGTATCTGCTAAATGAAATCGAAACGAGTTGCTTTCAAGTGGTTGCCCGAGAGCGTTGTTGTTGTTGCTGTTGCTGTCGCTGCTGCGCCTGCTCTTGCTCTCTGCACTCGTTTGTTACACCGCCAGGGGGGCGCGAACGAGTGCGGATCAAATCATTCTCTTGATCACCGCCGCTCTTTGGGCTCTCTTGACTCGCCGCTTGACAGGGCACCATGTACGTGCCTTGTATCACTGCTGTCTTTCGTTGGGTCAGCCAGTGTGTTTTTTGCTGTTTTTGTTGCTGTAATCGAAGCGTGTGTCGGGCCAGAAAGAAATGAAAACAAGTTTGCAATATAATGTGCGCACTTGGCACTCGCTTCGGCCTCGTCGAGCCTCGTAGCCACTCTCTTAGTGCTGCTCTTAGTGTTATGTGTCTGATTTCTGGATGAAATGAATAACTGGCAGTCTGCACGTCTTAGCAAATATCGCAATGCACACGTAAAAAAAAAGAGAAGAACAAAACCTTGCTTACATTTTGATTGCGGTGTGAAACTAACTCGCGCCCTCTCTTTCTACGACTGCCGAACTGTAGAAGAATATTTTTCAGCTTAATTGGGAACGGCCAAGGAAGGTGAACAGCGTACTTACGTACTTAGTGGGGGAAGTATTCTAGTAATTACGATTTTCGTCTTGCTCAGCTCTCCCCTTTGTTGTTTTTGCTGTTGGAACAGCTGTTTTGCCACCTGTATGCCCCCACCACGTCACACGTTGTAGTAGTTTCCGTTGGCTCTCTCTTGCACTGCTTCTGGCTCGGCTCCGCGCTCTGTCTGTCCCACTCGCTCCGCCTCCACAGCGACTGTTTTGGATCAGCTGTTGCTCTCGCTGCTAGCCGCTCGCCAAGCAAGCAGCAGTGTTGGGAAGGCGTTTATCGACCGTCGCCGATTATCGGGCTATCGATGAGGAAGCTGAGCGCTGCAGTCTGCTACTTCTTTTCTCTCCCCTCTCAGCTAGTCTATAAAATTGTCACCAATTTTAGTGTAAAATCACGTTTATGGCATATTTGAGGCTTTGCTTGCGTACTTTTTTTAGAGGCCTTGTTGTTGATTGATTGTTGCTTGTTGTTGTTGTTGGTTTTTTTTTATATTTTTTGGTGATTCCGTTTCGTTGTTCTGTTGCTGCTTCTGCTGTTATGACTTATTGCAATTTATAATGCTCTTATTTTGACTCTACACTGGGATAATTGAGGGGAAAAAAAGACACTTAGCACTTTGTTGTCACAATTGCGATTGTTTTTTCCACTCCTCCGCCTTTTTTATTGATGTTTTTCGATCCTCTGACCGTACCGAAACCGTTAGGCTTATTTTTGTTTGCGTTACGCGTTCGCGATCATACGTTGTATTCTACTCAGCTGTTTTGTGTTTACGTTGCGAAGAGCCCACTACGTGTTGGTCCCATCACTCGCTATATTCTTGGCGACTCCTCTCTTACCAACAAGAGAGCGCGCCAAAGGCGAAAGAGTGCCAAAGCACGCGACGACATTCTCTGCGCGGCGATAATTCGGCGTGTTGTGTTGTTTTTGGTTTGTTCACTTTTGACATTTTTGCATATGAAAATTTTCCGCTTTCAGGTAAATTTACCGTACCACTGATCTCCCGAGAGCGCGTGTGCGCGTTTGTTTTGAGCGTTTGCTTTGCCGTTAGTGTTGGTGTTTTGCCCGCCCGCCCGCCTGCCGCCTGCCTGCTTTTCGCTTATCTCTCTGTTCTGCTCGCTTCTGTTTGTTTTTCGCTAGGAATTCAAGCCACAGCACACACGCCACACACACATGCACCCATGCACACAGATAGAGACAAACACACCCCGTCCATGCACGGCCCAAGTGCGAAAGTAATCCGCAATGAAACTCTATTTCCATTCCCTTTTGGCCAACTGGCTGCGGGCAATAAAGAGTCAGTCAAGGGCGCACACGCACACACACCTGCCCCCGCTCACCAGGCTCACCAGCAGCACCCACAAGAGAAGTTTTGAGCGGGAGAAGGGGTCAGGAGGCGATGTTTTCGAACGGAATCGAAAACTCAAGGCAGATACAATCCTACAGATACTGCATCTTCCCAAAAACAGGTGTTCTACACCTTGTAATTGGCAATTTATTATTGCCAACTTGCTAATTATTACAACAAATGTTAAAACAAGAAGGAACGGTCATTGGAAACCTCAAACTAAGCGTTTTCCACACCTTACAGATACATTTTATAAACGGAATATCCCAAACAAAAGCCTAGAATTAAGCATTCACTTGTAAACCCCCAAACAAGTGTGCTGGACCTTGTTTTTAGAAAATTTTTAAAAAAAGGTTGAAAATTCGCAACGTAATTTGTCTATCAGTTGAAAACCCAAAACAAAAGGGTTCGAGAACTAGAGATTGGTCGAAAAGCTTGATGCAGATACAAATTTCACTTGTGACCACTCCAAAAGCTTTATTTCATCTCCATCTATCATTGTCTCAAAGATCCAGGCTTTCTTGCGGACAGGGGCAAAGGACCTGTCCTATAAAGGCATACTCGCCACTAAATTAAAATCACTTTCAAGACCAAACCACTGGTTCATCAATAGATACAAATTAACCAGGCTCATTAGCATTAAAACCCGAAATCAGCCCCATTAAACACATTTAACTAGTTGATTATAAAATCAAACTTCATTTGAGCATCGTAAAAGCAAACTGTATTCACATTTTTGCGGCTTCAAGTTGAAATCCAGAGGGGATAATCCCAAGGATTATCTTGAGGAAGCAACCAAAATCGTCATCGGCGGTGGCATCGAATTTGTTCAAAATTAAATATGTATCCGTGTGCAGGCACACATAAAGCAACAAAGAAACACAGCCAGCAACCCAGCAACAATAACACAATTTCAAGTTTTCAACAAAAACGCAACGCCGTTCAAATAGCATTGAGCGCCCGAACGCCGAAAGGCCAATGCACTGGATACAACAAAGTGAGTTGAGTTGAGTGAGCAACTGCTTGTGGCAGCAAGGAGGAAGCAGGGGAGGCTGCGATGGGAAAGGAAAACAAAGCCGGGGGAAGAGGAAGGACCGGGACAGGGACAAGGACGGCAAAAGGAAACGCGAGGATTCGACAACAGCTGGCCGCAGGCAACAGAAGTCGTCAACCGCCGAGCCACCACCAAAAAAAAATCAGAGAGGAACATGGCGGTTGAGGCAAGGATCTCGACTTGTAGATACCCCCGCTACAAAGATTACCTTTTTGGAAACATTTTATGGCCCATGAGGCAGCGTTTGGCAGGTACAATACCAACACAATAGGTCATAAACATCCAACTGAGTTTTATTTCCTGCGTTTACCTAATAATGCCAAAAATATCCGCCAAAATGAGGCGTCTTTAAAAAAATTCCATGGCCTAGACTCCAGGACTTGCAGGGATAATAGGCGGATGTTTTCTTTAAAGGTAAAATTGGGATAAGCATTAATCGAGATTAGTTTCCTGTAGCCACCTGATAAATCCATTTATGATGGCAAAGGATATACCCCAAAAATGGGCTTATTTAAAGAATTTATGGCCTAGAGCGGACATTTATTGAATTTAATATCGGCATAAACTCAAATTAGGTACTAACTATTTAAAAACGTTTATAATGTTTATACAGAACCCACAATGATCAATTTTAAATCATTTTAAAAGATAAAACTAGGAATAAAGCCATGATTTGAGGCCGAATTTTAGGTATTCTATGACTAGAGACATAATAGCATAGGTCTCTAAGCCTAAGATCGTTAACATCAATTGACTTTAGTTTCCGCCTATCTAAAAAGGTTTATAATACTTGTATAGATGGGACAACAACCATACTCGAAAGATAAAACTAGAAATAAGCCATGAATTGTTGCCGAATCGAGTTGGAATTCTTGCAGTCACCTGATAGTGCCAAAAACCCCTCAAGTGCTTCGTTTCGAGCCACGAATATGTATAATCGCAGCGACAAGACAAATACCGCAGCGCATACCCGATCCGAACCCCATAGTTTTGTTCTCAGCGAGGTGCACACTGAATGGAAACGCATCGAATGAAGCGTGTGCAATGGAATGTTGGGGAGAAGAAAATAAGAATATAAGAAAACACACGCTGCACCACACTCCCCTGGGTAGGATAGGGTAGGGTAGGGTAGGGTAGGTAGGTTGTGTGCGGGCACATATGCATATGTAAAAATGTATAATCTCACGGGTGAAAAAATAGATGACACACACTCGACTCGACTCGCTGTTGTAGTTGCAGTTGAAAGCGTTGCAGCTGTCAGCTGTGCACGCGCAGTTCTCTTTGTGCTGCGCTTCTTTACAACAAGCGGGAACAACAACAGCGGCGGCGACGTTGATAACAATGCCCAACGAGGAAATGGGGCAGCAACAACCACACACACGGGCCGGGGCCAGGCCTCTCTCGGCTGGTTGGCAAATGTTTGAGTGTATGTACAACAATCATTATATACTCGTACTACATGGCAACAAATCGCTGCAGAACACCAGCAGCAGCAACAGAATTTCCACAGAACCGGCACCAAAACGAATTGAAACGATCGATCGATAAAGCCACACACACAGTCCCCGGGGCATGCCATAAAAAAAGAAAATGCAAGCAAAACGCTATCAGAAGAAATTAAATATGGGCCCCCTTATCAGAAAGTGGAAAGCGTTTTATAAATAAACATCTACCCAACACACCGCAGCGTTTTCTATGGAACTATAGCTTGCTGAAACGATTTTTCTGCGATAAAGTTCAAAAACATTCAGCATATAAGCTAGTTTCGAGGAAAAACTTGTTATACCCTGCCAATGATCTTGATATTAGGAAACAGAATATACAGCTTTATATGAAGCGTTTCATAAATAAACATATACAAAACAGACGCAACTTTTTAAATGGAACTAGAGCTGGCAGGAAAGATTGTTCTTCGAGAAAGTTTAAGAACTTTGAAGTAACCCCGCCAATGATCATGGAAGATCACTAAACTGGTTCTTTCTATGAGACAGATCACTATGATCATGATAGATCTCACTAAACTTTTAACTGGGAAACTGAAATTTTTAGAGTAAATTTGAAAACGTTTCATAATTACGGTTATAAGACTTGCAGAAACGATTGTTCTACGATAAAGTGCAAAACCTATAGGAATATAAGTCATATTCAAGAAAAAAGTTGTTATTGTTTACTCTTTTTGGGGATCTACCTGCCAATGGTCATTGTAGATCACAAATATTATGAGCATCTACCTGCCAACGTTGATGGTGGATCCCCTACTGCCAAAAAGGGTAGGAGAAAAACCTTATGAATCACCAGGCCTCAGTTGCCTAAGGCCTGGAAGCTATTGACGCGACGTGCTATCGCAAACGAATGCAGCCCTAGCTAATTAACCAACTTTGCACTTACTAAAGGCAAATAAATATACAAGTGCGCNGCTGGCAGGAAAGATTGTTCTTCGAGAAAGTTTAAGAACTTTGAAGTAACCCCGCCAATGATCATGGAAGATCACTAAACTGGTTCTTTCTATGGGACAGGTCACTATGATCATGATAGATCTCACTAAACTTTCAACTGGGAAACTGATAATGACGGTTATAAGACTTGCAGAAACGATTGTTCTGCGATAAAGTGCAAAACCTATAGGACTACAAGTCATATTCAAAGAAAAAGTTGTTATTGTTTACTCTATTGGGGATCTACCTGCCAATGGTCATTGTAGATCACAAATATTATGAGCATCTACCTGCCAACGTTGATGGTGGATCCCCTACTGCCAAAATGGGTAGGAGAAAAACTATATGAATCACCAGGCCTCAGTTGCCTAAGGCCTGGAAGCCATTGACGCGACGTGCTATCGCAAACGAATGCAGCCCTAGCTAATTAACCAACTTTGCACTTACTAAAGGCAAATAAATATACAAGTGCGCTCTCGTAATGCAACCGATTCGACTGGGAGCAAACACAATAACGTCGACTACGACGACATCGACGACTTCGATGCCTAGTATACACCGCACTGTGTACACATAAGTGGCCGAGAATATATACGGGTACGGGTGTGCAAGCAAGCAGCAAGTGTGTGCCGGAGTGAATAATCAATTGACGGAGCAGCCGATAATGATGGCAAACTTGGGTTTGGGACGGCAAACTGAGGATCGGTGATTGGTGATTGGTGATCGGGGACAGGGAGCAGGGGCGGTTGTTCCGGCAAACCGACGCACGCCTTATTGGTAATTGCCCACACGGGAATCCCAAACGCCTTGGACATTGCACGGCCACAATCGGCGAAAAAAGCGAAAATATTTCGTTTTGTTTTTCCCCATTTCGGTGCATTTTCAGTTCCGAGAGAGACAACCAAACGACGACACAACGCAGCAGGCAGGCAGGCAGGCAACCAACCTACACTCGCCTAGATTGGAAGCAGACACATCTATTTTATATAATAAAATGGCAATATTTTCAATTTTATCTTCAGCAAGCGAGCTATTTATAGTCCAGAAACAACAGCAGCACCCACAACACAAATGTGCGCTGCTCTCGCACGAACATTCATTCATTTGAATATGTGAGTCACACACATCACACATCAAGTGGGGAAATATTTCACGATAAAAAGTATAAATAAAAAAAGGTGCTAAATGAATGTTGTCGCACCGAACGCGAAGTTCAGATGCCGGGTCTGAGGTTAATCCTCCTCAAAGATGCAGGCTTTTCAATCCAATTTATTGGACCACCAATTGCCCAATTTTGAAAACGAGTTGCAGAAAAACTTTTTAAATTTGAAAGGCATTCTAGTAACCCACTATTACCTAAACTACTGGTTGCCTAAAGTGTTCTAAATAAGTGAACTTTAAACACACTAATTGTGCCATAGACTCGGGTTAACAATAACAATTACAGGTTCATTAAATGTCGTATACTAAAAGTTTGACGTGCGAGGCTTAAACGATCTTGAGGGAAAAGTTCACTCTCTTTTTTGGGCGGAACAAAGCGAGTTCTGAGTAGACAATTAATGGCTTTTCCCTGAAAGCGCACGGAACAACCTATACCTATACCTATACCTATGAGGCATACATTTCATTCTAAGCTTATCTGGAGGGGGGGCATTGGACAGTGAACTCGCAGAATGTGTATCGAAAATAAGTGAGCAGCGAAAAGCCGCCGAAGGTGCGTACATTGAACTTATAGCCGCCTGTTCAAATTCTCGATTCATCGAGAACAAAACAAGGCAGGAGCCAGATGATTGAAGAATCGATCTTCTCGGTTCGTTCATCGACCGGTGATTGCATAACACAGATTCGAATACGAATTCAAAATCGAATTCTCCTGTTTTCGACTCTGTCGAGGCGGAAATGCGTAAAGCCACCCCGGCGCACCCTTTCATGCTGATATGTCAGTCAGAAGCGACATACACAATTGATTTGGATCGGGAAAACATTGACCGTGAATTGGCAGAAAAGAATCGAAAACCCGACCAGCACATAGGCTGTCATACTCAGACATATGCCTACATATAGCACCTTCTCCGATTAGATTAGGTCGGACTTCTGTGGCTTTATTTTTATTTACTTCTCTGTGTTATCTGTTTGTTGTTGGCTCAAAAACAATCCAAAGGCCAGCTACAACATTACAGCCTACTCTTCTATCGATGGATAAAGAAGAAAGCTTCCAGCAGCTGTTTGGGGGTCTAGACTCCCGACCACCAACTTGAAAATGTATTTTCTCAGAAGCCAAAGCGTCAGAGAATCGAATCTGGCTTGTCGCACGAACGGGAACCCCGCGCGACAATAAAAATCAATTTAAATTTAATCAGAAAACACACGAAGAAGAGGTTATGAGAGTCAAACAACACGGACACGTTTCTAGGTGTTTTTTGGGCTTTTTTGTTTTATTTTTGTTTAAGTAGCCTGTGGCAGTAACAGGTTTTTTGTTAATAGCATTTCAGAATTGAGGGGGGATGCTGGAGAGCCACAAAAACAAGCGAAAATTACTTTCAAGGGGCCCGAAGCAGAATCGAATTTGCAATATAAGTTTAATGCTGCGGCTTTCGCCATTAATTCTATCAAATTTGGTTGGCCGGGTCTAATGAATTTGAAGAGAAGAAATCCCCCACAGTTGCCAGCCAACTGGTCCTGCTTAATCGCTCCGATCGGCTCGACTCGGCTTTAGCTGCTCAATTTAAATAAAAATTAAGCCGTTTTCATTTTCAAAATAAATAAATAAATAAATAAAGCACTTTGGAAGTGGCGCACAGAAGAAGAAAACAACAAATAACGAAGCAAAAACATAAATAAAGTTCGAATAAAAAGGTTTTTATATGTGTTTCGTAACGAAATACAGGCAAGTAGTCGCGTAGTCGAGCAGTCGAGCAGTGCGATATCTTCGGCACAACCACCAAGGCATGCTAATCAACAAAAGCAGCAACAATCAACACCCAAAAGACCCGAACCAATGGAAAACCCGATACCAAATCCGGCCAGGTGGGTCAGCGGCAGCGGTAGAGGTAGCGGCAGAGGCAGAGGCCGAGGGGGTGGTGGTGGTGTGTGTGTGTGTGTGTCTTGTTGACTAGAAGGCGGCGTCGCAAGACGAGAAAGACACAACCAGACCAGAGATTCGGACGCGGACTCGCACTCACAACTCGGACACCGATTCCGATTCCAATTCCGACTCCGATTCAGACTCGGACTCAAATCGTATAGTTTCGTTTCGTTTCGAGGCGAGAGTGAGTGGCTTTGGTGGTGCTGGAGATGGAGCTGGTGCTGGTGCCAGTGCTGTTGCTGTTGCTGGTGGTGGTTGCGATGTGGATGGATGGATGGTGGTGGCACTCAAAGCGTTTGCCTCGAAAACTTGTCTTCCCAGATTCAGTTTGGATTTCTTCTTCTTATTGGAGCAGCGGCAAGACGAGACGACCATACAGCCGAAATAAATGCGCTCAAAACCGAAGCTCTAAACACCCTTCATTGCTTTCGAATAACTCCAAGGCATCTAAAACCATTTTTAAAGCCTTTGAATGCTTTCTTGCTATCCGTCCAAGCTATCCAAACCCAAGGGCTATATTCGTTTTCATAAAGATACTTAATGTTACTATAAAAGATTCCCTGCTCGCATCATTTGTAAACCCTTGATTATAACCCTAATTTATTTGTAAACCCTTAAATACTTTCATATAACTCCAATCTACCCAAACCCAAGGGGTTTACACGTTTTCATAGGGATACTTAGTGTTACAATGGCATAATATAACCCCAAGTTATTTGTTTACCGTTGATTGCTTTCGCAAAACTTTTCAATAACTCCTTTATTTGTTTTCATAAAGATACTTGGTGTTATATTGGAGATTTCCTGTCTTGAATTTAAAGCCCAAATGCCCTACAAATAACTCCCAGTAAAGCGAACCCAAGGGTTTTATTTGTTTTCATTAGGATACAGAATACTTAGTGTTACAGTGATGCCTTTTCCCTGTGCTGGACATCATAATTATTTTTAAATCCGATTCCTGGCCCAAGAAAGCAAATAAACACTTTTGTTAGTGTATCAAAACAATAACAAAAACAGGCAGCAACAACAACAACAAGTAAAGTAAGCAACACTGTTGGCAATTTGGAACTGGACTAAAAACGGACTTGAAAGAAACCAAATAACAACAACCAACCAAGACACCACCAACGGAGCGAATCGCGACTGCTGACTGGTATTTCCCTCTCTGGCTTGTTATGAATCTGTTGCTGTTGCTGTTACTGTTGTTGTTGCTGCTACTGCTGTATCTGAGGCTGCCGCTGTCTTTCATTATAAAAAATGAATATACATTTTGTATATAGTATACAATACAAGCATACACACATGGCCAGGCCGTACAGACCGACCGACCGACACACACTTATTTAAATGTATTTGCGGCTATATCTTTAAAATTACTGAAGGTCACTCAAATTGAGCGTACAATCAACTTTTTAATATTTCATTAAACCAATTTTACAGCTGCTTGGCGGGGTGCGGGGACTTTGTTTTCGAATCGATAGCCAAAAGAGGTCCGTCGGTTTGTCCGATTAAATCTTTCCGAAAATGTAAATCCCCTGCCCCGCGCTTAAAGCATCTCATCTCTACACTTTCCGCCCGCCCCGCTCTGACCCGCTTAGTGGGCTGTTAATTGAACTTCCGCAGAATTCTCCAATTCTACGAGAGCAGCCTATTGTGTGTGTCATGCACATAGAAACCAGGCAGGCGGCAGGCAGGCAGGCAGCAACGAGCGATTCGAAAAAGCTTTCGGAGCGTCTGCGATGGCCATCACCTTGCCTTGTCTTGTCCGCACCGTAGTTTCCGTAGTTTCCGGCGTCTCTTGCCATTTCATTCCATTGGGCCAGGCCAAACAATCGAATCAGAGCAAAAGATACACTAGATACACCAGATACACCAGAGACACTAGATGTCTGGCTGGCTGGCTGGCAAGAATCAAAGCCTAAATGGGGCATTATTCATGCGGCCTTTGTGGATCGGCGAGACCGCAATCGAGGTCGAAAGCCAAGCTTTGTTCGTCGGAGAATCTATTAAGCCACTAAAGCCCCCAGAGACTCGGCATTATTAATTGGCAACTTGGAGCGCTAATCACTTCCCTTGTAAACAGAAATGTCAGGTTTTCAATTGAAATGCAGTTTCTGTTTCTTATCAAAGCGGCAGCGCAAGTGGTTGAGAGTTAAAACAACGATTTCGTTTCGGCTAAATAGGGCACACACTCGAGTTGTTTTGAGACATAAAACCGAAAACTAAAAACCCAAAACCCCAAACCCAACCCACAACGAGTCATAAAAACCTCGCGCGGCATGCATGTGAAAAATAAAAGATACGAAAAATTATATAAACATTATAGCTGAGCCGAGCCGAGCCGAGCTAAGCGTGAGTATGACTAAACCGCAACAGCAGCAGCAACAGCAACAGCAACAAGGCCCAAGTACATATAACTACCGCGCCGCAAAAGCGAGAGCAGCCACAGCTACATACAATACAATACATCAATATGTAACAAGTCGGGTGGCAACTGCAAAAGCAACAACCAAATGAAAAACGAGGGCTTTCAGCCACTACTACTACTGCTGTGTGTTGTTCCTGTTGTTGGTTGGTTTTTCGGGTTTATTTTCTGGTTTCTCGTCTCCGTCTGTGGCTCCGGAATCTATGTCAAAGTTAACGTCGGATTACAATAATCATCCACATCCATCGCATTGCAGGGGAGAAGAAGATTGAGTGAGAATGCAGTGGAAAATGCTTCTGGGGGGTAGGGTATTCGCAGGGTGTACGATGGGTTGGGTGTCACTGGTTTTGGCCACAATGTCGTTGGCAATAATTATGCACCTAGTTGGCAATGCGGCGCAAGCTTAGCTTGCAGCACACCGGCCACTAATTGGCTAATTAGACAACGCCAAGAGAAACGATATTGAAGCGATTTCGATGTCGATTTCGAGATTACGACGATGCCAGGAACGGAACAGCGCAAACATCGACCAGCGAGTGGCTCACAGCTCACCGCACAAATCCGTTGACACACTTACGGCTTTTTCGCTTGGATGTGACACAAATAGATACGCGTATTGTTGTGGCACGCCCAGCCATAGCCATAGCCATAGCCAGAGCAGGCAAGCATAATTGTTACCATAAACCTATTTTCGGTGACAATTGAAGCAAAAATAAAGGGGTTTTTCCCCCTCGCCCACCAAACGGAAGCCGATCGTCACAATTACAAAGCAAAACGAAACTATTGGAACAAATTAAGTTAGGGCGGTGGGGGGGGGCTAACCAAAAACTTGGTCAGTGTTGCCAAATGCTCGCATGGCCCAAACCCATTTTTAAACCCGAAAAAAAAGAACACCCATCGAGTAGGCGGCGGCTGGGCCATTGAAGTTGAAATTGAATTTCTTGATGAAATTACCATTTGAATGGGCCACTTTTTGTAATCAATAGTTGGCAACACTGACGCTAAGAGAGCGAAAGAGAAGCAACAACGGAAACCACAATGGCGGCGACCGTTGGCAGCGAGAAACCAAACCAAAGCGAAGCAAGGCAAGGCAAAGCAAAGCAAACGAAACGAGACAAAACGAAACGAAACGGCATTTGCCATATGACCATTTATGTTTTGGCATTTTCGCTGCGTAAACATTTCCATATGCAAATATTAATGACCTTCACTTTCACCTCCCGTGCCGCAGAGCGTTAAGTTAAAAATGCAAAAGGGACGAGCTAAAAAGGCAGGCAAGGGAGGGGCGGGGAGGGGGAGCAGCACGCACGTACATTCCTACACGGTCACAAAAAAAAAAACGATAGCATCGATAAAAGCGATCAGAGAACCGAACGAACCAGACCACATTGAACAGTTGATAAGCTTCGATTAATTTTCACATGCCCATACAAGTGTGGCGAACGCTTTAAAAATAAATTAACTCGTACACACGTCTCCAAAAAAAACAACAGCAACAACAACAACAAAATCATCAATTGCTGTCGACGAGTAATCTGAAACAAATAGCGAGCTGCTGCTGCTGCTGCAGCAACAACAATAAAAACAAGAGAAGTTAAGCGAATCGAATCGAAGTGAAGCGCGGCCTTCTCTGCGAGCAACAACACAATTACTGTAAATAGGTAAAATAACAAGACAACCAGCAGTTGCACAAATATTAACACACGCCAAAAGGTATTACGGTAATCAATGTCAAATGCCGAACTGTTGTTGTAGTGGTGCTGGTGCTGGTGCCGAGCGAGGGTACTTGACAACTCTGCCAACAACAACAACAACACAAAGCAAGGAGCTTTGAAAGAGCGTGTGTGCCGCTCTTCCATACCCCCCACCAGTTCCCTCTCACAAAGAGACAGCGTCAAATGTCAAAACGAAAAGATGAACAAAAACAACAACAATCGGCCGCACTAATAATTGCTACCCCCCCTCCCTCCTTCTCACAAAGTGTTGTTCTACTTGAGAGAGCGATTTGAGCAGCGTATTGAAAGCTAAGATAATATTTACATTTCTTATTTGTGTTTCATAGTTTGTGGATTTTAAGCGCAAGTAAACTTTTCGAAATGCCAGCACACATTCACATTCACATGTTGCTATGTACATGGCGGATGTACTACATACATGTGTGCGTGTATGTGTGTAGAAAAAAAAGCACCACTTGTTGTTGCTCGCGATTGAATGCAGTGCGTGCGAGCAAGATGGCAAGCGTTCGCAAAAGCAAGGTAAGATCGCCACCAATACAACGGCAAATGCAGCTCACACACTTATACACAAGCACGCGATATACTTTCACTTCTTGTATTTTTTGTCTTTTTTCCTCTTCTTGTATTCAATTTTATTTGTGCTGGCGCCTCGCTCTTGTTTTAGTTGTTGCTGTTGTTGTTGCTATCGTTGTTTTGGGCAGATTTATGCAAGCGGGGGGCCCTCGGCAACAGCGAGCTTTTGATTTGGATACGGCCGAATTTAAATAGATAATATTCTAGCGCCAAAGGGGAAAGCAACAGCAGGTCCAGACGGCAAGGGAGAGAAGGCAAGCCCCTCTCCCTTATATGTGCATTACTGCATAAGTAACTAGACGCGCCAACACACCTACCACCTACCACCTACCCACCTGCCACCCCCTTCCTATCGCACTCTTTCTCTTTCGCTCCTTCGCTTTATGGCGCTTTAACGCTTTATGCAATGTCGCATTACTCGCTTGTTTACTTGTAAATTATGACAAATAAATTGCGGTTTGCATTCGTTTGTTTATTTGCAAAGGGTGAAGAAATAAACACTTTCATCATCTGGTTAGCACATGTCGCTTAGAACGAATGCCGATAAGATAAATTAGGCGAGAATGTTGGTGAAATCAAGGAAATGGGTAGGGAAGTGAAACCGCATCCGAAACCAAAATATTAGCATTAATATAAAGCGGTTATTTTGGGACGAAATATCAGTAGCTCGGTATCACAATAACAACAATGCTTAGCTAAAAAGCATTAAATTAAGGGGTTAAAATAACCTAAATAACATACAAAAACTCATGGAATTTGTGCCAAAAAGACTACAAATTTGGGGATCCTTTGGGGATTTTCCTTAAGAGCCAACAAGTTTAGCAATTGGGAATTGAAATGCATAGCAAATTAACTTTTAAACTGTCAAAATAGTTGTATAGTCTTGTATACCTTTAAATATTATTTATTCATAGGATTTTGGGTTTAAATAAGCTGTGACTGAAGAAACCCTTGAATTTAAATGTGGAGTCTTCTAATTTGAAACTATCACCTTTCTGTATGGCCACCCTTTTGGGCAAGCTAAGTCTATAAATTTTCGCTAAAATATGCCTTTTGAGATTCAAATTATTTGATTTTTTGCTATGAAAATAAGAGATTTATTTGGGTTCTCTCCCAAATGGGCGAAAAAATTGCATGTTTGTTGTTCAACATATTCGATTTTTTGTACCTAAAATGTTATTTTATCTATTAAATTTCTGCCTGAAGTTTTGGGCTATAATTGCTTGGTTGTAATTAATTCATGGCTAAAGTTTGGGCCATAATTGCAGGGTTAATATTTGAATTTGTGCATAATTTACATGTGAACCCATTTGCTGGGAATGTTTAGCGGGATGGGAATATTTTTCGAAATATTCTAATTTCCAGGGGGATGATCTATTTATGGCAGCCCAAGTACCTGGCTTTATTCTCCTCACCGCAGCTGTCTAAGCATGCTGACGTCACAGAACAGAAGTGAGGGAGCAGCGGCACAGCATCCGAAACTGACACCTTCGCTATATTGATGGCACTCTGTAAACAAAACAAGAGGCGACAAGGATAACAGCGCCGCTGCTGCCTAGACAGAGACAGAGATCCAATTAGAACGAACAGAACGAGCAGAAGAGACAACAAACACGAGACATGGGTTAAAATTAGACATCGAAAGAAGTTGTTGCTGTTGCTAGAGCTCTAGGATAACTTGCACACGCTCTTGCTCTTGCTCTTCGCTGCCCACTCGCCACATGTACAGTGTACATAATACGGTCGCCGCACGCCCACAGTGCAACAGCGCGTCGTTGGCGAGGCGAAGAGAGGCAAAAAAAAAAATGGGAGCAGGGACAGACGGGGCAGACAGACAAAGAGAAGGCGGAGAAGGAGGTGGATGAGGATGATGAGGAGGAGGATGAGAAGGAGGAGGTGGAGCCAAACAACGGGAACAGCTGCGAGCTGCGAGCGAATTAACATAAATTGTATGCGAAATTGGGGTTGATAATGTACGTCGGCATATTGTTTATCGGTTTTTCTGCCACACTACTACAACATTCCAGCAATTTCCCTGCCTAGCCGCCAGCCAGCCAGCCAGCCTGCCATGCTACTTACTACCCCCTCTAATCGCTCTTGCTGTTGCTCTCTATCTCTCTCTCTCTCCCATGTGTCCGTCTCTCTACCTTTGGATTCTTACTTGGTTAAGTGGTTTTTGGTTTTTCGTTTTGCGTTCGGGTGGCTTTCTTTGCGGGCACTTTGGAGTTATTTTTTATTCACGAGATCCCGCCGCAGGATCGCAGGTTGGCTCTTACGCTTCCATTACGGTTCCATTACATTTCTCTTTTGAATTTGTTAGCTTTTGTGGCGACGGGAGCGAGAGGGACGGGGCGACCGACGAAACGCGCGTGCATAACACACGCACACACACAGCGACGCGTGTGCACATACATATGCACAGTGGAGAAATCAATCAAGAGCGAATAGTACACGGCCGACGAACGGTTAACGGGGGGGAGGAGTACGAGGAGGAGGAGGAGTGGAAAGAAAATCACATATGTGCGTGCGTCAGTGCCAGTGCGAGTAGATTTTCCATATTCCACGCATTCCATTATTCGCATGCACATTATATCTTTTCAATTCGCATATTTTTTTGCTGCCTTCTCTTTTTCTTACACAATATTTGTGATAATTTCGGGTTTCTTTTTGGCTTTTGCTTTTTGCACACACTTTTCGGGTCAGGTCGCGCACGGGAAATCTTACGTTGGCACGTGAACGGAACCGCCGCTGGGACGAGTTGAATGCACGTATTTCCCTAAATTACAGAGCTTTTCTTTATGCTTAACAGTGTAATTGGTTTAACAAAAACTCGGAAATCACGTCATGGCTGCCACGTCCAAGCAACAATGAATGTTAATGGTGGCAGGCGTCGCAGCCACTGGATTTGCGATTCCGGCGAGTGCGTGCACACTGACGGTTAGTTGCCGTGCGGCAAGCGGTCACACTGTGTGAGCACGGTCACACCGGCAGCGGCAAAACATTGGTATTTTCTCCCATACTCTCTTAAAGTTTAGCACTAATTCTATACTTATATTAGATTCCTTATAAAACTAAGATGTACAAATTAGTTTAAAGTAATTTTTTCTTAATTAGTAATACCGTTGCCCGCTCTCGGCGACCAAAACAACGGGACCCGGAACAGATGTTTTGGTGCGAGCGGGACGGCGGTATGGCGTGCATTTGCGAAAGAGGGGAACACAAAAATGCAATAATAAATTTGGGGGGAATGGAGGAGGCGCAAAAGGGCCGAAAAAACGCGCCACACATGTACAAATTACACAAATAAACGCAATTTTAGCGGCAAAAAGTCACTCTATTCGGTTGCCCGAACACTTCCAATTGGTTATTTGGGGAATAAACAATCAGGTTGTGGGAAGGGGGCGGTCAGCATGCGCGGCATCAGCGCTTCAGAGCCTCCCGTGAACATGACCACGGTTCTGGGTAGCCGATTTTTCAGGCCGACTATTTTTTGATAGAAACATCGCACTCACCCTGAAAGTTATCGTCGTTCTCTTCCTCCGATGCCATGCTTGCGCTCAGACGCTGCTTTTCCGCTGTTTGTGCACACGAAAATCGTCTAATTTCCACAACAAATAATTAAGCACACACAGACACGACGGGAAAAAAATAGACAAGTTGTAAGCGGCTTCACAAATACGTTCGCCATATTGAGGAACGGGGTTGTGAGAAACGAGCAGGGTTGCTTGCCGATAACCCGGCGACAGGTCACACTTGCCGGCAGTGGTGTGCTTCGGGGTTATCCAAGGGGTTCTCAGTCTAAACATCAAGTTTTACTTGTCAAGTTTTACTAATTTTATGGCAAAACTAAGAGCATTTGATCAAGCTGCTGGAGATATCTGAGCAAGCGCAACCACTTGGAGGTTACCCCCCTTCACCTACGCCTCTGGCTGAAAAAGCAACCCTGACGCGCAGAAATTTTCACCGAAAACGTTGCGGGGAGGATTGTGTTGATTTCGTTGATTCGGTTGCATTGTGCCAATAAAGCGATCGAATAAAGCGCTCGAGGAATGTGCATAGTTATCGGTAAATAACCCTTACTTTATAGTCAGACCCATTTAATTGCGAATTATGTCGTCCATTATAACGCGCCCAAAGGACGGCGACGCCGACGACCAGAAATTGGCCCGAAAGCGCGCCTCCGATGGCGCGGCTGTGGTGGAGACGGCCAAGAAGTCCCGCTTCGATGTCAAGGAGAAGAATGGAGGAGGAGAGGAGCCGCAAACGCAGCCGCCCGCCTCCTCGCTGAGCTCCACGCAGATCAAGCTGATGATGGCCCATGCCCAGCGCGAGATCGAGGAGCGCAAGCGGGCGCTGAGCAGTCTGCGGGACAAGGATCCGCTCCTGGCCAGCGTGCCGCAGATCGGCATGCCGGTGGCCCTGGCCACGCAGGCGCTGGCCAAGAAGCCGACGCCCGAGGACAGCGAAAAGGCGCGCAAGATAGCCGAGCTGCAGGCCCAGATCCGGGCCAAGCTAACCGGCAACCTGGCGAGCCTCATCCAGCCCTCGGCTGTGGCAGCCGCCGCCGCAGCAGCGGCCCAGGCCCAGGAGCGCCCCAAGCCGCTGATCCTCGACGAGGAGGGCCGGACGGTGGACAAAAGCGGACGAGCCATCAACATACCAACCGTCACGCCCACCCTGAAGGCCAACATACGGGCCAAGAAGCGGGAGGTCTTCCAGCGGCAGACGGGCGTGGGGGAGCGCGGCGGCGAGGCCTCCGGTTCGGTGCAGGATGACCAGGTCAAGTACTTCGACGACCGGATTGCCCAGAAGCCGACGGTGCGGAACAAGCGGACGCTGCGCTTCCACGAGCCCGGCAAGTTCCAGCAGCTGGCCGAGCGGATGCGCATGAAGAGCCAGCTGGAGCGGCTGCAGAACGAAATCTCGCAGATTGCCCGCAAGACGGGCATCTCGTCGGCCACCAAGCTGGCCCTGATAGCGCCCAAGCAGGACATGCCCGACGATGTGCCCGCGATGGAGTGGTGGGACTCGGTGATCCTCACCCAGGACCTGGAGACGGTGAACGAGGCGAGCGGTAAGATAAGCATACGCCAGACGGCCATCAGCAACCTCATCGAGCATCCCACGCAGATGAAACCGCCCAGTAAGTGCCCCCAAAACCAATAGAATACCTTTGCATCGTCCTAAACNCCGCGATGGAGTGGTGGGACTCGGTGATCCTCACCCAGGACCTGGAGACGGTGAACGAGGCGAGCGGTAAGATAAGCATACGCCAGACGGCCATCAGCAACCTCATCGAGCATCCCACGCAGATGAAACCGCCCAGTAAGTGCCCCCAAAACTAAGTGAATACCCTTTGCATCGACCTAAACGTGTAATTCTCCCTCAGATGAGCCCCTGAAACCTGTCTATCTGCCCGTGTTTCTCACCAAGAAGGAGCGCAAGAAGCTGCGACGGCAGAACCGCCGCGAGGCCTGGAAGGAGGAGCAGGAGAAGATCCGATTGGGCTTGACGGCTCCCCCGGAGCCCAAGCTGCGCATATCCAATCTGATGCGTGTGCTGGGCTCGGAGGCTGTGCAGGATCCCACCAAGATGGAGCAGCACGTGCGGGAGCAGATGGCCAAGCGGCAGAAGGCCCACGAGGATGCCAACAATGCCAGGAAGCTGACCAGCGAGCAGAAGAGCGAGAAGAAGCAGCGCAAGCTGCGCGAGGACACCAGCTGCGGCGTGCACGTGAGCGTTTACAGGATCCGCGACCTGCAGGACAACCAGAGCAAGAAGTTCAAGGTGGAGACGAACGCCAAGCAGCTGCAGATGACGGGCAGCGTGGCCCTGTTCCGCGATTGCTGCGTGGTTGTGGTCGAGGGCGGTCCCAAGCAGCAGAAGAAGTACCGACGCCTCATGCTGCACCGCATCAAGTGGGAGGAGGACATTGCCAAGGGCAACGATGGCCAGGACGTGCCCAACTCCTGCGTTCTGGTCTGGGAGGGCACCAGCCAGAGGCGACACTTTGGCGAGATCAAATTCAAGATTTTTCCCATGGAAAAGATGGCACGCGAGTTCTTTCAGAAGCACCAGGTCGAGCACTACTGGGACCTCGCCTACTCCGGCGCCGTGCTGGAGGCCTCCACGGACCAGCAGTAGCTCTGCACGTCTGCACCTCTGCTTCCACAGCCACCTACACTTGTGTCGTATGGGCCTAAGCCCAGGAGAACCTAAAAATTACATTTGGATAGCGAAATAAGTCTGAATTCCACTGTTGTTTGGAGCGCTACGCATTTGTTAACTTTCTCGGAATCTTTGAGACCCTTTTGAGCGCAAAATTACGAATAAAAATCATTTCGGGATTCCTAATTAATTGATGTTGCTATATTTACGTTTGGGTAGGGATTTGGATAGCTAAACCAGAAAAATTACATGGTTTTTTGTTAACTTGGCGTATTTAGGTGACTTTGGATGCACAGAATTAAGTATAAAAGCATGGTCGAGATTCCCAACTATTTTAGTGTTTTTTTTTAGGGATTTTGATAGAAAAAAGGTCTGTATTCCACTGTTGTTTCGAGCGCATTTGTTTAATTTCTCGTAAACTAAGGAATTTTAAAGCACAGAATCAAGTCTGTTCGAGATTCCCAACTATTTAAGTAGTTATGTTCAGCGATTTTGATAGAGCAATAGAAGCGCTACGCCTTTAACTTTCTTCGAAATTTTAAAAGAGGAAAATAATGAATGTCTTGTAAAGATTCCCCAACCAATTTCAGAGGTTTCACTCCCTATTACATCCGCCTATTGTAGGGATTTGGATAGCAAAATAGGTCTATTTCATGGTTGTTTGGTGCACCTAGCATTTGATAACTTAAATAAAAGGAATTTTCCACTAATTTTAGTAGATTATACACGTTTGCAGACGTTTAACGTTTAAATTGTATAGCGAATAGTCTGAATTGCACAGAGGACAATGAAGATTTCTAGCTAATATCAATGTTCCAGGAATCTTTGGGAAACTTTAGGAATAAAGCCATTTGGGAATTCCTAACTAATTTCAGTGGTTTTATTTACATTTAAAGCATTTAAAGCCGCTTAACGTAGGGATCCTCCTTGATGTTTGACTGCAGAAAGTCATCGAAGCCCCTCAGCTTCAAGCGCTCGATGACTTCCTTCAGCTCATTGTCCTCGATCTCGTTCTCCGCCTTCTCGCGCTGGTCCTGCTGATGCTGCTCCTTCACCCGCGACGTCAGCACCTCCTTGATCTTCTCGCGCAGCGATTTGTTGATGGCCAGTGTGTAGTTCATCAGCTTGAGGTAGGTATCGGCGCTCAGGTAGCCGTTCTGCTGGCACTGGGCCACCTGCTCGAAGGTTTCCATGCTGGCGATCATGAGGAGGCCGTGCTCCTGCGTGGCCGCATCGCTGGTGCCTGCCGCAGTGTGCCAGCCGCGGTGCTTCCACAGCAGCTCCTCCACCTTGGCGCTGGGATTGAGGAAGACGGTGTCGCGGTAAATGCACGCAGTGGAGGCTGCTATCATGTCGTAGGTGGAGATGCCGCAGTCCACCAGCGCCACGCCGCAGCAGTTGATGGCCGTGCTGAGTAGGCATCCATCATCATCGAGGATCAGGACGCGAATGTCGAGCTGAAAGTTGAGGAACTCTGTGCGGCAGACGACCGACTGCAGGGCCTTGGTCAGCATGCTGCCCAGGTTGCGCTCCCGCTCCGGCACCGTTTCCAGTTCCCCGGTGGCGAAGGCGGCAAAGTTCACATAGCAATTGAGCACGCCCATGTTCATCTTCCGGGCACTGTTGCGCATGAGTTCGTGGGGCGGCGAGACGACGGCCAGGACTTTGGTGTTGCCATACTCCATGTAGGCCGATCCCCGGACAGTGGTCAGCACTCCGGCGCGAATAACTAGGCGAAAAGGAGCTGCTTAGTGGGAGTTTAGGGAAAGTAAAGTAGGAAACCAACATGTTTTGCGTATGACCGGCTTGTCGGCGTTTGGGTCGGGCTTCTCCAGACTTTCGAAGATTTCCTCGCAGTCCTTGGCCGTGGCGTATAAGTCCTCGGCAAGGCTGCCGCCATCGAGCAGGCCGTTCTTGGTTTGTGTCACCTTTAGCATGCTTAAGTTTCCAAGCATAAACAAATCAAATTCACATGTGGCCCCCAACGAACGTTGCCAGCAATCGATAGGCGGTCAATCGAAATTAGTGTTGGACAGGCGATACCATCGCTAGCGTATATCGGGCAGCAATCGAACCTGCCATCGATAGCGCTGTGACAGCTCTAACAAAATTCGCTGTGTAATTCTGCTTGAAACAACGAAAAAAGAGGATCACAAAGCAGCCCGTTTCAAGCGCAGGCAGAACAGAGGAAATTATTTTCGTGCAAAAGGGAGAACAGCGGGAGCAGCAGCAAAGCAATCATGACTGGCGAGACCAAGCAGGAGAAGAAGCAGCCGGTGCCGGCTCCGGGAGCAGACGCCAAGGGCAAGCCCGCCGAGGGCGGCAAGGGCGGCAAGAAGGACGAGAAGGACAAGGAGCAGGCCCCCGAGCTGTCCGATGAGGACCAGCAGCTGCAGGAGGAGCTGGAGCTGCTGGTGCAGCGCCTCCAGGAGCCGGACAAGAAGCTCTACCAGCCGGCCCTCGAGATGATGGCCAAGCTGATTCGGGCCTCGACCACGTCGATGACCTCGGTGCCCAAGCCGCTGAAGTTCATGCGGCCGCACTACGAGACCATGAAGAACGTCTACAAGCAGATGCCCGACGAGCAGACGCGCCAGCTCTGCGCGGACATCATCTCGGTGCTGTCGATGACCATGGGCAGTGGCAAGGACTGCCTGGCCTACCGCTTCCTCTGCGACCGCACCCAGCGCATCGGCGACTGGGGCCACGAGTATGTGCGCCATCTCTCCGGCGAGATATCCGCCCACTACCACGACACCACCGGCGATTTTCGGACGCAGCTCATCGAGCTGGTGAAGCAGATCATTCCCTACAACATGGAGCACAACGCCGAGGCCGACGCCTGCGACCTGCTCATCGAGATCGATCACCTGCACCTGCTCAGCGACTACGTGGACGAGTCGGCCTACCCGCGCGTCTGCCTCTACCTGCAGTCGTGCTACCCCTACGTCCCCGACCCGGACAACACGATCATCCTGGAGACGGCCCTGCAGCTGTCGCGCAAGTTCACGCAGCACACGCAGGCCATGCGCCTGGCCCTCATGCTGAACGACATGGGAAAGATCGGCGAGATATTCCGCGAGCCGAAGGAGCCGGCCATGCAGAAGCAGCTGGCCTTCATGCTCGCCCGCCAGCAGATCTGCGTGGAGCTGGACGAGTCGGTGCCGGACTACGACGACCTCATGGAGATCATGTCCAACGCCAATCTCAACAAGCACTTCCTCAACCTGGCCCGTGAGCTGGACATCATGGAGCCGAAGACCCCGGAGGATATCTACAAGTCGCACCTGGACAACTCGCGGTCGCGGTTCGCCTCCATTCAGGTGGACTCGGCCAAGCAGAATCTGGCCGCCAGCTTTGTCAATGGGTTCGTGAACGCGGGCTTTGGGGTGGACAAGCTGCTGTCGGAGGACGGCAACAAGTGGCTGTACAAGAACAAGGAGCACGGCATGCTCTCGGCCACGGCCTCGCTGGGTCTCATCCTCTTGTGGGACGTCGACGGCGGCCTCACCATGATCGACAAGTACTTGTACTCCACGGACGACAACATCAAGTCGGGGGCCCTGCTGGCCTGCGGCATTGTCAACTGCGGCATTCGCAACGAGGTCGATCCGGCGCACGCCCTGCTCTCCGATTACATTGACAACCAGAACACGTGCATGCGCGTGGGCGCCATCCTGGGCCTGGGCATCGCCTATGCCGGCTCCGATCGCTCCATTGTGATTGACACCCTCAAGACGGTCTTCTCCTTTGGCAGCAACAACAAGAGCTCCGCCAGCGTCGAGATTCTGGGCATTACAGCCCTCTCGCTGGGCCTCATCAGCGTGGGTTCCTGCAACCCCGAGATCACCGAGATCCTGCTGCAGACCATCATGGGCCTGACCAAGTCGGACCTCAAGGACACCTACACTAGGTTCCTGTTTCTGGGTCTTGGCCTGCTCTACCTCGGCCGCCAGAAGTCTACGGAGGCCGTGATGATGACCCTGGAGGTGCTCGAGGAGCCGTACCGCAGCATGGCCACCACCATGGTGGATATCTGCGCCTACGCAGGCACTGGCAACGTCCTCAAGATCCAGCAGCTGCTGCACATCTGCTCCGATCACTACGAGACCTCCGCTGCCGAGGACGAGAAGGATAAGAGCAAGAAGGACAAGAGCAAGGAGAAGGTAGGACCATAGATATCGGTTATTTTCTCAGTCATAACGAGTACCTTGAGGTGCATATTAAGTTTGTGCGAATGCAGGAGAGATCTCTGACCCCACAAGTAATATAATAACAGCGAAGTTTATCTAGACATGTCCGTCTGTCCGTCCGTCCGTTTGTATGTTTGAAGATGTCATTCTCTGAGATGGTAAGAGCTAGAGACGTAATTCTTTTTGTTTTAGGTCTGTTCTAAATGTACGCAGATTCACTTTGTTTTAATTTTCTACCACGCCCCGTTTTGCCTATATTATTACACATTTTAACTATATTCCGAGATGGTATAAGATAGAGGCATATCTTCTGAAAACTTGAATAATTAACGATATCTTCTTTGCGCTCTTGCAGGAAAAGGAGAAGGAGAAAGAGAAGGAAAAGGAGAAGGAGCGCGAGAAGGACCTCTCGGCCACGCAATCGATCGCCGTCCTGGGCATTGCCCTCATCGCCATGGGCGAGGACATTGGCGCCGAGATGGCCTACCGCTCGTTCGGCAACCTGTTGCGCTACTGCGAGCCGGCCATTCGCCGGGCCGTGCCCTTGGCCCTGGGCCTGATTTCCGCCTCCAATCCCAAACTGAACATCCTGGATACGCTGAGCAAGTTCTCCCACGACAGCGACGCCGAGGTGGCCCACAATGCCATCTTCGCCATGGGTCTCGTTGGCGCCGGCACCAACAACGCCCGCCTGGCCTCCATGCTCCGCCAACTGGCCCAGTACCACTCCAAGGACCCCAGCAATCTGTTCATGGTCCGCATAGCCCAGAGCTTGACGCACTTGGGCAAGGGAACGCTCTCGCTCAGCCCATACCACAGCGATCGTCAGCTGATGAATCCCATGGCAGTTGCCGGCCTGATGGCCACGCTTGTGTCGCTGTTGGACGTGAAGAACCTGATCCTGAACCGGTCGCACTATCTGCTCTACACCCTCGTCCCGGCCATGCAGGCCCGCATGCTGATCACCTTCGACGAGGAGCTCAACCAGCTGCAGGTGCCCGTCCGCGTGGGCATTGCCATCGATGTGGTGGGCCAGGCCGGCAAGCCGAAGACGATCACCGGTTTCCAGACGCACACCACGCCCGTCCTGCTGGCCATAGGCGAGCGCGCCGAGCTGGCCACCGACGAGTATTTGGCCCTCACGCCGGTCATGGAGGGATTCGTCATACTGAAGAAGAACCCCAATTTCGTCAAATAGGAGTGCATTCAATCATCTAACGTTTAAGAAAAAAATTGAAGTTCAAGTGTCTGAATAACAGCATCTGTTCCCCGTAGAGGCAACCGATTTAAATGTCATTAATACGAAATATAATATATAAACAAGTGCATTTTTATTCCTGGGTGGGCAGGAAGTTGTGAATTATATCTGGATCCCAAAAACAATTCAAATAGGAGTTCAAGTATCTGAATTTCAAGCATCTGTTCCATGTCGAGGCGACCGACTTAAATGTATTTATTAGAAATATAAACATTTGTAAACCAGTGCATTCTTATTCCTGGATGGAGGGAGGCCTTCTTTGAAATAATAAATAAATCCCATCCTTAATTCAAATAGGAGTTCAATTATCCAACGTTTAAGGAAAAGATTAAAGTTCTAGCATCTTTTCCCTATAGAGGCGACCGATTTAAATATCATTAATTCGAAATATATATACTTTTAAAAATGCTTTCTCATCCCGTATTGATGGGAGATGGTCCCACAAATAATACACAACTCAATTGCACTGTAAAAATAAATCTGCATACTTTATTCAGCACTTTTTAAAATATTTATTTGCGTGAGTTTGTTTATGTACGTATGTGTAAATGTAGCTGTGTCCTAGTGATATCTTTTGTGTTATTTTGGAATTATGATTTGCTTGGTTTTTAAAAATAGATTTGCTTATTGCTGTAAATATATATTTGTATACACTCTGCACTAATTTTACAATCAATATTTTTGTGTTTCCCTTCCTGCCGCAAGAGCTAATTAACATGATCCCAAAGAAATTAGCCGAAAGCAAGTGTTGCGCTCAAATCGGTTTTGAATCGGGTTCCCGCGTCCCGAATCGGTTGGCCTGTATTCCTCGGTATCATTAAGTAACTGGCAAACAATACAAATTATATTTAATAAACACATAATTGGATTCCTTGTGCCGCTTTTGGTGTACTATAGGTCTGCGATTGTTCGCCAAAGGCTGGCTCTGCTCGGCGTATTTATTATAAACAAAACGAGTCGAGCCGACGCCAACGCCGCGTTCGGGGTTAGTTAATTTCGAATCGGACACAAGGGCTTTACAAATGTCTAACATCGTGAGTCGAATAAAATATAACACAATATAATAGAATACGAATTAAAGAGGGTTTTGGGGATGGGATGGGGAGTAGTGTCTAAACAAAGAACTAAACAATCAGGCCCCGCGATCGATCGTCAGTGTGAGGCGGTATTGGAGGTGTTTGTGGTGGAGCAGCAGCAGCAGCAGCGGCGTCGCCTGCGTCAGCGCTTCTCATACTTTCCCGGCACCGACAGCCTGGTGCGCACTCCTCCCGCTGCCGATCCATTTCCGTTGCTCGCCTTGCCCCGCTCCGAGGAGGAGCGACGTCGGGCGATCAAACGCTTGCTGTTGCTGCTGCTGCTGTTGCTTGCTGGCAGTGTGTGGTTATTGCTTTTGTTGCTGCGGCTCCCTCCGCCTGCTCCGGCTCCGGCTCCCAGTCCTGCGCTCCCGTCGCTGTACCTCTGTCGCTTGGTCATCGCCGCATTATCTAGATTTTGGGCGCGAGGGTGGGCGAGTGAAAATCGATTAGTTTGAGTCATGACAAGGGCGGGAAAATTTACTATTTTACTATTGAATCAATTGCCCACACAGTTATCGTCAACTGGGATTGCAACCATTCCATTAACTCCCACTGGGCTCTCATCATCATCATCATCTTGATCATCCTCAACTTCATTTGGATCATCGCTCACACCGAGGCCAACATCGACAGCATTGTCGCTGATGGCCACCAGCTCGGGCGCATCCACCGCAGGCTCCACATCGGTCACACAGTCTGCCAAAGCATTCGCGTTAACATTGCAATAGAATTCGTGCGAAATCCAAAGGAAACAAAACGAAAAACAATGAGAAAGATCCGAGAAAACGAAAACACCCAAGTCTCTGGATGTTGTCGCATTAATTTTGTTTCACAATTTTGAATTTTGTTGAGTCTTTTTGTTGTGGCTTTTGTTGTGATCTTATGACGATGCAGAACGATGCTTGAGGTGTGTTTCTATGTACACATGTATGCAGGTGGCGGCGATTAGAGGATGCAATGAAATCTCTTATGAGAACAACAACCCCAACACTAGCATTACGATGCAGGGATGTATAGTGCAGTGGCATTATATAAATAAGCAACTAATCTAGATATCTAAAGGTGTAAGCAGTTTCTATCCCTGTTAGGTTCTATCCCGCATGGAGTCCCAAGCAATTGCGATGGAGATGAGTCTGATATCCCGCTTGCTAACCCAAAACTCACCTTTGGCGCCCAACTTGCGCTTTGCAGCCAGGGACGGGCCCAGGCGGGAGTCCGAGGCCGACAACCGCGTTCCACTCGCGCTCCTCTTGAGGCCGGGATCGGAGCGACGCTCGCGGGTATTGGCCAGGCTGGCCGGCGGCTGGTCGGCGCTCTTTTTGGCCACATTCTTGCTGTTGTTTGCCCCACCACCCACTGCATTCTCCTGGGCTGAGGCAGCTGCACTGGCGGCCGCACTGGCGCGCTTGAGGTGAGCGGGCATTCGCTTGGGCGGCTGCATGGAGCTCAAGGCGGAGGACGAGCCATTCGCGGAGGCAGACGAGGCGGAGGCGGCAGCAGCACTCGAAGGCGTGCTCGGCTTTTGGGGCGACTTGAGGGTCTTGGGATCCTCCTGCTTCTTGAAGATACCCACCTCCAGCCAGTGCTTGAGCTGGGCCTCGCGCTGGCGCTGCATCATCTCCTGGCCCGCCCCGTACTTGCTCAGCATTCCCTGGAGCTTCTGCACCGACTTGTACACCGTTTCGGCCGCAATCAGACCGTAGTCGAAGAGCGAGCACATGTGCAGGATGAAGTTGCGGTACAGATTCTTGCGCACTATCTCGTGGCCCTTGGCGTCGAGGAACATCTCGCAGGCAAGAGGCAGCTGGCAGTCGCCGACGAAGCCGTGACGCATTATGTGCAGGTTCCAGAGCTTCATCAGCTCCTTCTCGCCCTCGTTGACGTCGGAGAACTCGTCGATCATTTGGATTGTCTTCTGGCGCAGCCATAGCGGATCGCTCTCGCCCTCCGAGTCGATGTCCAGCTCCTTGGGGTGCACCGGCAAACAGGTCTCCGTGTGGTGGTACAGCCTACAAGGATGGTTTTTATTAGTGCTGGGCCGTATGGGTAATGAACGAACTAAATTTAGGGATTTAAATCGAACCGATGCTTTTTTTTCTTAGGTTCTTTAAGGTTGTTCCTTTTTTTTATGAGCTTCTTTTCTTTTTTCATCGTTTGATTCTTTAAGTCCGTTCCTTCCGTCAGCGCGCTCGTTTCTTTTCTTTGAATTTGTTTGTTATCTTTTGATGACTCGTTTCTTTTAGGTCGTTCGTTCTTCGACAAGTCAACTTCGCTCGTTGCTTTTTAAGGGGCCTTACCAGTGTTACACTTTCAACAAATTATTTTTTTTTCTTATTTAAACTAAACATATAACTATTCCAGAATGTTCCTTTAAAATTTCAATAAAAAAATCCAAAAACTTTTGAAGTTATAGCCGATTTATGGTGGAAGTGTCAGGCGACGGCAAGAGCTTTTTACAACTTTAAGGAGCCTTGCCAGTGTGACCCTTTCAAAAAAAATTCAAACCTATAACTATTCAAGAATTTTCCTTTAAGATTGCAAGTAAAAATTTAAAAACTTTTGAAGATATAGCCGATTTATGGCCAAGCGACGGCGAGAGCTTCTCACTACTTGAATAGTCTTTTTCTTGAAATAATATTTATCAAATTTGCTGCCATCATAACTCAAAGAGCAATTGTCCGAATAACTTCAAATTTAAACTGACTTATCTTAAATGTATTTACTCTACAATGCACTACAATATATATGATTGGTTGAAAATTAAAGATTTGGTGTTAAAAAAACGATACCTTCCAGTTTAACAAGAATAACTTTTTTATGTGGAGCTTCCGAAGATTTCGCACAAGTCGCCTAATTTTAAATATTTAATTATCAAAAAATTATCTTGTATTGCCCGAAAATGGTAAAGTGTACCCTGAATTTTTAAAAATATTCTAATGAGTACTTTTTTTTAAGTCCCCGAAAATTGACTAAATTTTCATCAGTCACACTGGTAAGGCCCCTTAAAAAGCAACGAGCAAAGTTGAAGTAACGAATGAAATGTCCGTAAATTGTAGTTTTGAGCGAGTAGTCTGGTTAAACCGGGAGCTGATCGTTCTTTGATTTTTAAAAGAAACTTTGAAGTAATATGAATTTTTTTTGTTTTCAATTTTAGAAAAACAAGGTCTCGAAAAACAACGATTCAAAAACCTACCTAGTTTTTCTACAACTTCTGGCTTGATTTGACCATTTTAACTCACCGATTGTGACCCGTGATGTAGGACCTCTGATTGCTGATATCGTCCTCGTCCAGCTCCAGAAACTCGTCCAGGCAGGTCTTCTGGCGACGCGGCCTGCAGACCATCAGGCTGGTGACCGAGGTGCGGCGCACGGGGCCGCAGGTGCGGGCAAAGGAGGAGCCCGACGGCCCGGCCAGATCGTAGGGCGATCCGGCATACGAGCCGTCATACGCATCGTTGATGGTGACATCGATGCGGGCCCCATTGTTCGCCGGCTGGTAGGTGAAATTAAAGCGGGCGTGGCAGAGCTTCAGGTGCTTCAGCAGGGCGTACAGGCGCAGGCAGTCCAGGCCGCACCACGGACAGTTCAGCTCCTGCGTGTACTCCGTCTGCTGGCGCGTATTATTGCTGTACATGAAGTTGTACACGATCTGGATGTGCTCGGGCGCCGACTTGCACACTTGCAGACTGCTGCCGTTTTTCAGGCCGCTGCAGTTGTTGTTATTGCTGTAGTTGTTGTTGTTGTGGTTCATCTCGCAGCCGGAAACGGCATCCAAATGCTGGACATATCGCTGCAGCTCCGGGGCGGCAATAATCTCGGGCAGCGGCTCATTCGACAGCGTCAGATGGAACTTGAGCGTGGGACTCTGCTGGTAGACCTCGTAGGTCAGCGAGAGGGGAATGTAGCTGTCGGGCATGGTCTCCCAGGTGCACTTTTTCGGCGAAAAGGACTTGATGCTGGAGGAGTTCAGGGGCTGCAGCATGGCCTCGTACTCGCCCTCGGTGATGAAGCCGCTGGACTTTTCGTACAGAATCAGCTCCGAGCCGAACATCTTTTCGTTGCGTCGCGCCCGCTTGTTGGGCGTCTCTGAAGGGGAGGGAAAGCCCATTAAAAAACCTTGTAGAATTTAAGAGTTTACCCCGTTGTTTGGGGGTACCCACCTGCATTCTCATCGTTGCACACACTGGGCGCCATCACCTTGATGCGGAAGAGCAGCTTGTAGAGCGTGTGCTGCTCCCCCATGGGCCGCATGGCCTGCAGCGGTATGCTGATGGTGGCATGCTCCCCCAGCCGCTCCTTCGGGTTGTACACAATCTGCGAACTCTTGCTGAGCAGCTCCTGAAAGTCGAGAGTGCTGTCCTTGCGCTTGCTGCGCGTTATCTTGTACAGCGTCGTCTCCACGCCCACCGACTCCCCCGCCTCGCACAGCAGGCTCTGCTCCTGCAGCATCTCCTCCCCGCTGCCCTCCAGCGGCTTCAGTTTCTCGTGCAGCGAATCGTAGATGACGTGCAGATAGTTCTGGCTGACGGCCTCCGAGCCCTGCACAATGCTCTCCAGCATGGAGTTGACCTTGAAGTTGACCCGCTTCTTGTTGTTGCGCGACATGCGCTCCTTCATGTAGCTGAGCGTGCGATTGAGGAAGATGGGCTGCAAGGGATAAGCAGAGGATTAGGCGGGGAACTCCGCAAGGGGGGGAAATTCGCTTACATTGGTCTCGTGGCGGTTGCGCAGGTAGCGATAGATCTGCGTGGGCTCTGCAACGGGCAAAGTGGGAGAGTTAAACCATCGAAAGGTTGCCGCATGCCACAGCTGTACTTACTCTCGAACGCCTGCAAAAAGAGTTCCTGCTCCTGCTGGTGTCCATTGAGCTTGCCCTGCGTCTCGGCGGCATCGTTGGCAGTGTTGGGGGCGTTGGGGGGATGGCCGCCCGCCTGGCCGTTCAGGCCATTGGTTGTGTTTGTTGTTGTCGAGGCCTCCGACGTGTTGCCGTCCTTGGCTTCGCGTTTTTTCGCTGGTGCCATTCCGGGTGCCAGGGTGCGGGGCGGGGGTGCTCTGCTCTCTGCTGGGGTCGCTTCGCTTTTTCTTCCGCTAAATGCAAACAAACGCCCCGGCGGCAGCAACAACAACACGCGCACGCACGCACTAGAGCTCGGGTCGGCGGGGGCCTAGCACATTTTCAGCATCGAGAAGGGGCTTCTGTTTTCGTTTTTCGCTGCGCTTTGTGTGTTTTTGTCGTGTTCCTTTTCGGCGCGAAACCATTTGCTTTTGTCTCAGCGTTATTACAGGCGTATGAGTCACGGCGCGACTGCATGAAGCGCTGCCACTGCGGCGGCGATTAGTAGGCAATACAGCAGGCACTCGCGATCAGTCTGACGATT